>CM042403.1:34668344-34945112 GCA_023634145.1 Thymallus thymallus | reverse complement strand
TTTCAAATTATATAAACTGGTACTTTTTGTTTGGTCCGAACCGGTTCAGAACTTTATTTTGCTGGTTGGAACAGTGGAACGGAACGAAAACAAAATAATGGTTCTGTTCAGAACTAAACGATTTAAAAAATTATTCTGGTTCCACAAAGGCATTATAAATTAATCTGGTATATTCATTCATTATGTTTTATTAAAAACACATAAGTGTAGCAGGCTTATGTGCTTCATAAAAAGGTGAGGGTTTAACTGAAGCCCAGTGGATTTAGCAGACATTCTATTAAGATTCCTCAAGCTAATCATCTTCCCATCAGAGACAGTCTGGGTCCCAAAAGGGTTTAGCTTCTAGCTAAGGGGTTAGCTTGGGGTGGCAGGTAGCCTAGTGGTCAGTGTTGGGCCAGTAACCGAAAGGTTGCTGGATCGAATCGCCGAGCCGACAAGGTGAAAACCTGTTGATGTGTCCTTGAGCAAGGCACTTAACCCTAATTTGCTCCTGGAGCGCCGTACTACTATGGCTGTACTATGGCCGTCATTGTAAATAAGAATTTGTTCTTAACTGACTTGCCTAGTTAAATAAAGGATTTAAAAAAATATATAAATAGCTTCTTGCTAAAGGATTAGCTTCTTCCAAAATCAAGCTTCACGTGGTAAAAGCAGAGAATCACCTCCTGGATCAAAAGCCTTGCAGTATAATATTTGTTTTCTGCCTGCAGAAAACTGTGAGTAGTATTTTTGAGTTACTTGTACAACTTTATGAGCTGGGAGGTCTGTCTTGCAAATAGTTTAGGTCAGAGACGCTCGTTAGCATTTAGTTAGCATTCTCTAAAGGGTTTTACATGTACTTGTTAGCATTGCTAACCTTTGGATTACAAAGGCTCAGTGTGTTCAGTGCTGGTATTACTGAATATCCCAGTATGGCACAAGGTCAGTACGAAGGTATGACAATCTGGATACCACCCAAGCCTACTTTTGATCAGAGCCCCATGGGCCGTCGTTAACAGTAGTATTCTACATAGAGAATAGGCTGCCATTTGGGACACAACCAGTGTCTCACCAGAGCTCCAACCATCGACCCCCACTTCCCCTGTCTGAAATAGACTGCAGAGATTAAACGCCACTCACCCTACAGCAGGGTGGCTGGGATGTTATTCTCATGGCCTCTATACTAGGGCAATGGCTGGTCCGGCTGAGCATTTATAGCTTTTTTTGGTGCTTCCTCTTTCCACAGGCGAGGGAACAACTATTCCCATCGGTGTCAGTGTGTGTGTACCTTCCTGCCCTTTCCATGTGAGAATGCACACACACACACACACTATAAGGAATTACATATCAGAGGGCACAAGATACACACACACACTGATGTACACACACACACACACACACACACACACACACACACACACACACACACACACACACACACACACACACACACACACACACACACACACACACACACACACACACACACACACACACACACATCATCCAGAGGGGAGAATGTGTGAGTGACAGTTAATCTGCTACTCCTGGACCACTGGATCGTGTGCCTGCTTGACTGCCTGGCTGATTGACTGCCTAACTGACTGCCGGACTGACAGACTGCTTGACAGGTCTACTGAAGGCAAGGCAGACTGGACTATAAACGGAGATGCTAATCGATGTCAACAAGTAAAGACGAAAACTGAAAAACACAGCTAAAAAGACAGCTCTTCTGGGTTTCTAAACAGACCAGAAATAACTAAGCAAACTCCTAGCAGCTCTGCTGTGAATCAGACAGTACATGGTGCATGGTCAGACAAGTATCATGTGACGTAGCCTGCGCTCTATAGGCCTAACCTTGGTAGTAAGTCTAGAGGACACTGCTATGGATTCAGCTGCAAACAGTCCTTGACCCTGTGCCTTGTCTCTCAGCACACACACATCTGTTTATCCCATTGGGTGTGTGTAGACCTGGGAGTGAGAGGTTAAGGGCTCTGTGTCTCTGGCTGGAAAAATTGCATTAATTTTTTATTCTGTTTTCACTAAAGCCATTTTACCTTGGCGGGTAATTCAATTCTTTACACCTGATCAAGTTACTGTAAATCACTGAACGTTTTCATTGTGTTATCTCCTCGCTCCTTAAAGCCCAGTGTTTTGTTTCTGGAAAACATCTTTCACTGTGTGATGGAACACAGATTTCACTCAGCCATTTATTTTTATTTCACCTTTATTTAACTAGGCAAGTCAGTTAAGAACAAATTCTTATTTACAATGATAGCCTACCCCGGCCAAACCTGGACGACGCTGGGCCAATTGTGCGCCGCCGCATGGGACACCCAATCACGGCCGGATGTGATACAGCCTGGATTCAAACCAGGGACTGTAGTGAAGCCTCTTGCACTGAGATGCAGTACCTTAGACCGCTGCGCCACTCGGGAGCAATTGCTGAGGACAGGTAGCTCGGTCAGTCTAATGTGCGTTTGTAAGAGTCTGTCCCATTGGCTGTTCCTCTGCTAAGATTTCAGACCATTTCCTGGCATCTTGCGTGACTTGTGACCTGCCCTGTTAGCAAGAGTCCAATACAGCCTAAAGTTAGCAATTGAGTCCAATACGTTAAATTGAGTAGATAGGCGTTTATATTGCTAATGCGAACCCTCCCATGTGGCCTCTGGTCAACCACGGGTTAAGAGGATGTGACCTCAGTCAAGGGAGGAACTGAGCCCATTTCTAAGGGACAGGTAGATAGGAGACTTCATAATGGATTCCCTTAAATAATCAATATCACGCTGCTTCAAATAGCTCCTTCATATCTCTGGGTTTACGTCCCAAATGGCACCCAATGTTGTACCTAGTGCACTACTAAGTCAATAGGGTGCCATTAGAGACTGGCGCTGGCTGCAGTAATAGCATCTCCATCCATCCAAGTCAGACCCATGGAGAATATTAAAACACCAGCCCTTCACTTCCCTTCCCTTATTCAGCCCTCTCTTATAGATTTTTTCCTCCAAGGTCACCAAGACCCCCTGTCCCACCCCCTGTCCCATGTCAGCAGTAAAATTATACACCACAATGGGGGAGACTCTTCGTGTCCAATAACACTTATGAACATGAGAGGCTGGTAGAAACCAAAAACTCAGCATTTCCACTGAGGGGATGGAGGGAGTGAGAGAGAAGGAGGGAGCCGGGGGGGGTGGAGGGAGTGAGAGAGAAGGAGGGAGCCGGGGGGGGGGGGGGGGGGGGTGGAGAGCAAGAAGGAGGGTGAAGGTGTGGGTGGAGAGAAGGAGGGTGAAGGTGTGGGTGGAGAGGAGGAGGGTGAAGGTGTGGGTATTTGTGGTACTGTGTTGTGTTATGTGGGTGTAAAATATATGAAGAGAGGTATCCAGGGTACTATAGAGAATATGTCTTGGACTAGAGCCCAATGGGGATATTGGATGTGTGTGTGTGTGTGTGTGTGTGTGTGTGTGTGTGTCAGGCACACTAGAGTCTCCTGTGCCACAGGGATTCCTTAGTACTGTGATGTGAGACACCTTGGGCTCCAACTCACAGCAGGGGTAAGAGAGGTGGAGGGGTAAGTGAGTTGGAGGGGTAAGAGAGGTGGAGGGGTAAGAGAGGTGGAGGGTAAAGAGAGGTGAAGGGTAAAGAGAGGTGGAGGGTTAAGAGAGGTGGAGGGGTAAGAGAGGTGGAGGGTTAAGAGAGGTGGAGGGGTAAGAGAGGTGGAGGGGTAAGAGAGGTGGAGGGGTAAGAGAGGTGGAGAGGTATGAGAGAGAAGGTGGCTGGGAACATAAACAGCCAATCGTGAGTCTTGAAGCTGCAGGGGGGATGATGTCTGTCCCTGTGGACATCCAATCAGAACACCTCATGTAACATCCTGTACCACTGTGGGGGAGCGGGCATCTCTCATTAGACTAAAACCATTCCCACCCACTACTAGATAGATAGCCATTTAACAAGCCAGAGCAAATCTGTCACATGATTGATGAAATTCCTTGAATTCAAAAGGCACCCTTTAAAACATGTCTAATTCAAGCATGGCATCCCCCACTCTCCCCTTTTTAATGCTACATAACGGCTTGCCTTTCAGATTTACCGTGGTTTTGAGGTTGAGGATGGTGCATCCCATCTAATTGTGAGGGCAGGGTATGGGGGAGTGTATGACGTCATGGAAGAGCAGTTAGTCACAGCTGTGGCCAGAGGTTATGGTGGGGTGCTCTGTGAACATGACACCCAGTGTCACGCCACTTTCTGTTTTTGAGAGAAGTAGGCTCCACTATCAATAATGGATGACAGGCCCCTGTGCCTCCCCCTCTGGGTACTGTGTGTGTGTATAGGAGGGGTCAGGGAGGAATGTGCTGTATGCGTTAAACACACATGACAGAGAGAGGAGTGAGAGTAGAGCTAACAGAACATAGCTAACTGTTTCTGTCCAGAGAGAGGAGGAGTGAGAGTAGAGCTAACAGAACATAGCTAACTGTTTCTGTCCAGAGAGAGGAGGAGTGAGAGTAGAGCTAACAGAACATAGCTAACTGTTTCTGTCCAGAGAGAGGAGGAGTGAGAGTAGAGCTAACAGAACATAGCTAACTGTTTCTGTCCAGAGAGAGGAGGAGTGAGAGTAGAGCTAACAGAACATAGCTAACTGTTTCTGACCAGAGAGAGGAGGAGTGAGAGTAGAGCTAACAGAACATAGCTAACTGTGTCTGTCCAGAGAGAGGAGGAGTGAGAGTAGAGCTAACAGAACATAGCTAACTGTTTCTGTCCAGAGAGAGGAGGAGTGAGAGTAGAGCTAACAGAACATAGCTAACTGTTTCTGTCCAGAGAGAGGAGGAGTGAGAGTAGAGCTAACAGAACATAGCTAACTGTTTCTGTCCAGAGAGAGGAGGAGTGAGAGTAGAGCTAACAGAACATAGCTAACTGTTTCTGTCCAGAGAGAGGAGTGAGAGTAGAGCTAACAGAACATAGCTAACTGTGTCTGTCCAGAGAGAGGAGGAGTGAGAGTAGAGCTAACAGAACATAGCTAACTGTTTCTGTCCAGAGAGAGGAGGAGTGAGAGTAGAGCTAACAGAACATAGCTAACTGTTTCTGTCCAGAGAGAGGAGGAGTGAGAGTAGAGCTAACAGAACATAGCTAACTGTTTCTGTCCAGAGAGAGGAGGAGTGAGGGTAGAGCTAACAGAACATAGCTAACTGTTTCTGTCCAGAGAGAGGAGGAGTGAGAGTAGAGCTAACAGAACATAGCTAACTGTTTCTGTCCAGAGAGAGGAGTGAGAGTAGAGCTAACAGAACATAGCTAACTGTGTCTGTCCAGAGAGAGGAGTGAGAGTAGAGCTAACAGAACATAGCTAACTGTGTCTGTCCAGAGAGAAGGAGTGAGAGTAGAGCTAACAGAACATAGCTAACTGTTTCTGTCCAGAGAGAGGAGGAGTGAGGGTAGAGCTAACAGAACATAGCTAACTGTTTCTGTCCAGAGAGAGGAGGAGTGAGAGTAGAGCTAACAGAACATAGCTAACTGTGTCTGTCCAGAGAGAGGAGGAGTGAGAGTAGAGCTAACAGAACATAGCTAACTGTGTCTGTCCAGAGAGAGGAGGAGTGAGAGTAGAGCTAACAGAACATAGCTAACTGTTTCTGTCCAGAGAGAGGAGGAGTGAGAGTAGAGCTAACAGAACATAGCTAACTGTTTCTGTCCAGAGAGAGGAGGAGTGAGAGTAGAGCTAACAGAACATAGCTAACTGTGTCTGTCCAGAGAGAGGAGGAGTGAGAGTAGAGCTAACAGAACATAGCTAACTGTTTCTGTCCAGAGAGAGGAGGAGTGAGAGTAGAGCTAACAGAACATAGCTAACTGTTTCTGTCCAGAGAGAGGAGTGAGAGTAGAGCTAACAGAACATAGCTAACTGTGTCTGTCCAGAGAGAGGAGGAGTGAGGGTAGAGCTAACAGAACATAGCTAACTGTTTCTGTCCAGAGAGAAGAGTGAGAGTAGAGCTAACAGAACATAGCTAACTGTTTCTGTCCAGAGAGAGGAGGAGTGAGAGTAGAGCTAACAGAACATAGCTAACTGTACTGTCCAGAGAGAGGAGGAGTGAGAGTAGAGCTAACAGAACATAGCTAACTGTTTCTGTCCAGAGAGAGGAGGAGTGAGAGTAGAGCTAACAGAACATAGCTAACTGTTTCTGTCCAGAGAGAGGAGTGAGAGTAGAGCTAACAGAACATAGCTAACTGTGTCTGTCCAGAGAGAGGAGGAGTGAGAGTAGAGCTAACAGAACATAGCTAACTGTGTCTGTCCAGAGAGAGGAGGAGTGAGAGTAGAGCTAACAGAACATAGCTAACTGTGTCTGTCCAGAGAGAAGAGGAGTGAGAGTAGAGCTAACAGAACATAGCTAACTGTTTCTGTCCAGAGAGAGGAGGAGTGAGAGTAGAGCTAACAGAACATAGCTAACTGTTTCTGTCCAGAGAGAGGAGGAGTGAGAGTAGAGCTAACAGAACATAGCTAACTGTGTCTGTCCAGAGAGAGGAGGAGTGAGAGTAGAGCTAACAGAACATAGCTAACTGTTTCTGTCCAGAGAGAGGAGGAGTGAGAGTAGAGCTAACAGAACATAGCTAACTGTTTCTGTCCAGAGAGAGGAGGAGTGAGAGTAGAGCTAACAGAACATAGCTAACTGTTTCTGTCCAGAGAGAGGAGGAGTGAGAGTAGAGCTAACAGAACATAGCTAACTGTTTCTGTCCAGAGAGAGGAGGAGTGAGAGTAGAGCTAACAGAACATAGCTAACTGTTTCTGTCCAGAGAGAGGAGGAGTGAGGGTAGAGCTAACAGAACATAGCTAACTGTTTCTGTCCAGAGAGAGGAGGAGTGAGAGTAGAGCTAACAGAACATAGCTAACTGTTTCTGTCCAGAGAGAGGAGGAGTGAGAGTAGAGCTAACAGAACATAGCTAACTGTTTCTGTCCAGAGAGAGGAGGAGTGAGAGTAGAGCTAACAGAACATAGCTAACTGTTTCTGTCCAGAGAGAGGAGGAGTGAGAGTAGAGCTAACAGAACATAGCTAACTGTTTCTGTCCAGAGAGAGGAGGAGTGAGGGTAGAGCTAACAGAACATAGCTAACTGTTTCTGTCCAGAGAGAGGAGTGAGAGTAGAGCTAACAGAACATAGCTAACTGTTTCTGTCCAGAGAGAGGAGTGAGAGTAGAGCTAACAGAACATAGCTAACTGTTTCTGTCCAGAGAGAGGAGGAGTGAGGGTAGAGCTAACAGAACATAGCTAACTGTTTCTGACCAGAGAGAGGAGTGAGAGTAGAGCTAACAGAACATAGCTAACTGTTTCTGTCCAGAGAGAGGAGGAGTGAGGGTAGAGCTAACAGAACATAGCTAACTGTGTCTGTCCAGAGAGAGGAGGAGTGAGGGTAGAGCTAACAGAACATAGCTAACTGTTTCTGACCAGAGAGAGGAGTGAGGGTAGAGCTAACAGAACATAGCTAACTGTTTCTGACCAGAGAGAGGAGTGAGAGTAGAGCTTATTTATTTACCCTTTTGTACATGAACTATTCACACATCGTTACAACAATGCACATAGCCATAATATGACATTTGAAATGTCTCTATTCCTTTTAAACTTTGTGAGTGTAATGTTTACTGTTTATTTTTGTTTGTTTATTTCACAGAGAGAGAGAGTGAGAGCAGTGGGAGAGAGATGGAGGAGGGAGAAGAGAAGGAAGGAAAAGAAAACAAAAATGAATGAGATGAGATTAGTCTGTGAATGAATGGGTTTACTGGAGAGTTAATAAAGGATGGTGGTAATCAGGGCTTTTTTTTGCTAGCATTGAAAAGAAACATAACTTGTGAACAAACAATGTAAACTGAACAAAAATATAAAACGCAACATGCAACAATTTCAACGCTTTTACTGAGTTACAGTTCAATTCATTAGGCCCCCAAAATTACATTCTTATTTAACTAGGCTATCCCAGCAACACTGCCTGTCAAGGGGGCTGTGAGCACTGTGAGTGAAGTGCTGAAAATGTGTTTTTAGAAGCAATGCACACAGGCATGAAGTTGGTCTAATTTACTCAAGTCTACTAAAGTGAAACTTATCAAGGTCCTGTTGAGCAGCTGATGTTTAGGCTACAATGTGGTTAGACCAGGGCTTGAACAAAAGCCTGCACACCCAGTAGCTATCCTGGAGGATGGTTGCCACCCTACAGCCAAATACTTATGTCTTTATCAAGTTATTCCCTCATTAAATGAATCAGGGATCAAATGGATAAGGCAGGCTACTTCAAAGCAAGGTATCTAACTAGACATGTTTATATAGAAGGCTCAAATATTACAATTTAAGGGAAAATCTATGCACAGAAAGTTACTTGTCAATTAGGCTATTAGTAGTGAGGAGACTGTGTTTCTCTGTGTTTCAGACCTAACCTGAGCCAGAGCCAAAGGCTGGGCTGGAAAAAGCCAAAACATATTTCTCCTCGGTATGAAAGACGGAGAGGGTCAAGAGCTGAACAGGCTCTAGACTCTATGGAGAAGAGAGAGAGAATGATCAAACATCTGGCGTATCTTCTACAACAAACGTGTCTCTTCTCCTTCCTGAGTTGCTGTGATGAATTTGGCTCGCTGAGGCTAACTAAGGGCAGGAGACACTCCTCTCCTCCCTCCCTCCATACCTCCATCTCTCCTCCCAGTTTCTGAGCATTAAATCAGAACTGGCCCGTCTGTTTCTCCCCACCTCTCCAGTCCACTGTGTCTGGTTTAGTTCCAGGGATGTTAGAAGAAACATGACTCCACACCCATTCAGGCACAAACCACTCACCAGGGAGGGGTGTCTCCACTCAGTCTCCACCCAACTAGTAGGCAGCCATTTTCCTCATTCATTCAATAATGTGTTATTGTTACAGCTCCGCCCACCCCCGTCAGGTCAGGTTACCCAGTCTCCCCTCGTCCTCCCTCCCATAGCTCACTGAGCCCTTAGCAACTAGCGTTTATCCAGCGAGCACACACTAGCTTCTCTGCACAAACACAATCCTACAACAAAGAACCAGAGAGAGAGAGAGAGAGAGAGAGAGACAGAGAGACAGACAGAGAGAGAGAGAGAGAGAGAGAGAGAGAGAGAGAGAGAGAGAGAGAGAGAGAGCTGACAAGGCCCAAAGGAGAGGGATTGTAAGACCTCAGGCAGGACTAGTGTGTGTGCGTGAGTGTGTATGTGTGTATACACATGTGTATAAGAGCTTGAGGAGTTGCTCTGATAGGAGAAAGAAGCTTTATAAAGCTTCCTATAGATACAGTTGGTTCACAGCATGTTCATTCTATTGATACATTTTATGACCCCGGGCTTATCGATGCACACCCACCACAGAACCATGTCTCTCCTCTCCTGCTGGGTGAACAAAAGACTCCATCAGGGCAAAGGACAGTTCAGGAAACAGGTGAAACCATCATTCAACTTATATCTTAATCTACATCCCTACTGTCTGTCAAGCCTGACCATGTACAATTTAGTCATTTAACAGACGCTCTTATCCAGAGTGATTTGCATACATTTTCGGACTATTTTTTTATCTTCATACGACAAGGATTAAAAAGGATTTGCCAGTAGATTGTCGACTTGATTCATGATGACTGCTAGCTAAGATTCTGAAAGTATGATGTTGACATGATCAGTCCAATCAAAGCTACTGTAGATATAATGTGATTTGACGTAATTTTATCTGTGGCCAATGACCTTGAGCCTTCTTGGAAGGGCACTTCTAATGTAACTCTATGGCAGCACACATCTACCCTTAGACTTGGCGGTGACGTAGTGTCCCCATGAGTGACAGAACACTGAGCCAATCACGGTGCAGTGCTCCGTAGTTTCTTCTGTCCGCCCCACCACCACAGAAAGCACTGAGCTAGGCTGAAACACCTGCATTTTGGAGCTGCCTTACTCAAGAAAACAAAAAAGAGACCATGTTTGTATGAGGCTTTATTAACTCAATGATATATTCATTTTTTTACATTGTTTGCAAACTGATATGTGACAAAATATCATGCAAAACAGGCAAGCCCCATCTGCCCTGAATGACGGGTCGCCACTGGTCTGTCACTATAGCTGCAACTGAGGGAAATTGCGGTTGGAGACTTGGCATGGAAACCAGCAAAAACACATACACACCCGGCAACACAGACATACACAGAAACACTTGAGAGGGTGACTACCCTTGTGTGTGTGTGTGTGTGTGTGGGTGGGTGAGCGCGTGCGTGTTAAGAGCCCTGCACAGGCTAAAATTTTAAGCCCTGGCCATGCCTGCGACGTTCAGGCCCTACCCTACCCAGGCCCAATTGCTTCTGCCAAATTTAAGGCCCGAAGCTGCCCAAAAACCAGAAATAACTTCCTCCGTTAGTAAATCCATTAGCTGCTCCTCTCTGTCTGTCACTTGCTCGCTCTGCAAGCGCTCTGCTCATGGCGAGACGGGACAGCAGTTAGCTGTTAGCTACTTTTCGTCACTCTAAACTCGGAAAAAGACTCAAGAAACATTACAGTCTGTGAAATAATCTATCCTGTCTTATATTTGACATGGCTGAAACATATCTGACACAATGTTATGATTTTTGTCAGATATGACTGTACTGCGCAGCAGAGCACGAGCAAATGGCTCAGCTTCAAAATGTTAGCAATCCATTTAGTGATAGCCAAGCCCTGCCCGTACCCTAGTTATTGCTGAAAAAAAACAGGCCCTACCTGGCCTTAACCCGATGTATAATGTTGAGGCCCGACGGGCTCAGGTCGAGTATCAGAGCTCTAGTGTGTATGCTGTTGAGCTGTGGCGTCTGTCCAGGGCGGGTCAGTTCCGTCTGCTCTTCCCCAGGGTAGGGGTCATTGTACAACTCTGCCCCAGGCCTGGATGAAAGGCCAGGCCCAGAACTACAACAGACTGCAGCCAGGCATTTTGACTCTCACTGGGGGTCTGACTGCAGCCTGGAGACACTCCACCCATCTGCCCTGATCGAGCCCATACCCAGCCAGCCATGCTGTCTACAATACGGCTATATCCTACAACACAAGACAAACCAACCATCTACTCCTACAAACAGGCTGTAAGCCATGTCTTACAGAACACAAGATAAACCAACCATCTACTCCTACAAACAGGCTGTAAGCCATGTCTTACAGAACACAAGACAAACCAACCATCTACTCCTACAAACAGGCTGTAAGCCATGTCTTACAGAACACAAGATAAACCAACCATCTACTCCTACAAACAGGCTGTAAGCCATGTCTTACAGAACACAAGACAAACCAACCATCTACTCCTACAAACAGGCTGTAAGCCATGTCTTACAGAACACAAGACAAACCAACCATCTACTCCTACAAACAGGCTGTAAGCCATGTCTTACAGAA
Source organism: Thymallus thymallus (assembly GCA_023634145.1). NCBI lineage: Eukaryota > Metazoa > Chordata > Actinopteri > Salmoniformes > Salmonidae > Thymallus > Thymallus thymallus. The sequence goes on along the minus strand of CM042403.1, from coordinate 34,933,769 downwards.
CACAAGACAAACCAACCATCTACTCCTACAAACAGGCTGTAAGCCATGTCTTACAGAACACAAGACAAACCAACCATCTACTCCTACAAACAGGCTGTAAGCCATGTCTTACAGAACACAAGACAAACCAACCATCTACTCCTACAAACAGGCTGTAAGCCATGTCTTACAGAACACAAGACAAACCAACCATCTACTCCTACAAACAGGCTGTAAGTCATGTCTTACAGAACACAAGACAAACCAACCATCTACTCCTACAAACAGGCTGTAAGTCATGTCTTACAGAACACAAGACAAACCAACCATCTACTCCTACAAACAGGCTGTAAGCCATGTCTTACAGAACACAAGATAAACCAACCATCTACTCCTACAAACAGGCTGTAAGCCATGTCTTACAGAACACAAGACAAACCAACCATCTACTCCTACAAACAGGCTGTAAGTCATGTCTTACAGAACACAAGACAAACCAACCATCTACTCCTACAAACAGGCTGTAAGTCATGTCTTACAGAACACAAGCAACTCACCAAGTGATATTCTAAACAAAAATCAACTAATCCTATCCAGCACCATGTATGAAGCTTTCTCTCAAACAGAACAAAGGGGCCGTTTTCCTGTAGTATTGGTCCCAGGGCTCACCAGATTCTTCTCTCATTCCCTGTACAGTAGAGGAGAAAGAGCAGCCTCCTCACCAGCTGGCTCTGTGAAGAGATCCCCTCCCCTCCTCCTCTTCTCATCCATCCATCCCTCCATCCACCCCCTCCTCCTCCACTCCAGCCTGTTTGCCTTCTGTGGTTACAGAGGCTTCCGATGCCACAATCGCTCAATAGTGGAGGCTGAACAAGGCTTTTAAGAGTCCCTGGCAGACACACACACACACACACACACACACACACACACACACACACACACACACACACACACACACACACACACACACACACACACACACACACTAATCCAGTGTGAAAAAGAGGTTATTGTGCCACACGGTAGCACTAGCGTATGTGGGGTTGGCTGGAGGTAATGTTCAGACTGCTTTACTGTTTTTAAATGCCTGTTAAACCAATCATTCCTCTCCATCGTCCGCCCTCACACACAGTCACACATACATCCTGGCAGCCCACTCACATTCACACAGACACTACAGTTGTTACCCTGCTGCATCACGATTTACATTGGGAGTGAAACAAACTCCCCTGACACACACCACTACACGGCTCATCTCTCACAGTCCTCACAAGCCTGGGTATTGTAAGCGTTTGTTTCATGTCAGTGTGCTTGATGCCTGTGTACACGCACGCACACAAACACGCACAGAACCCCCCCCCCCCCCCCACATACACTGTGGCAGTGATGAAATTGTCCCGATTGAATCAGAGAAGGTCCCTCATGGACACCGTGCCCCTGTCACCACACACTTCTACCAATCACAACTACTAACATATTTCATAGAGAGAGAGAGAGAGAGAGAGAGAGAGAGAGAGAGAGAGAGAGAGAGAGAGAGAGAGAGAGAGAGAGAGAGAGAGAGAGATTGAGAGAGAGAGCGAGAGACGGGGGGGGTCACATAGGGTCAGAGGCTGTGTTCAGTCCAAGACACAAGAAAGAACTCTGGGTGTGGCCAAGGAGTGTGCCTGTCTAAAATAAGGCCCTAGCAGGAGCCTGGCATGGGAGGGGATAGTGGGTTGGACAAAGTGTCCATTAAGGCTAAGCTTAGGTCAGGTCAGCCCGTTTTGGTACAACCAGCCGCAAAGAATAACAAACATAGGTATGCAAAATGCACTGGTCCTGGACCAGCATTCCCCTCCCCAAACCTTCAAATGAATCATTGGAGTCAAAATAATACAACTTGCCCTGGATTACCCATTTCTATAACAAAGTCAAACAAGACACCTATACATTCTAAAGGGTGATGTGCTGTGCCCACCTCTTTCTCATTTCAACACATGCTCAGGTATACTGGCTAGGCTACATCAACTATCTCTCAAAGTCTCTAGACAGGACCAAGGCAAATCAACATGTCAAAGACTAACCTGACAAAGAAGGCTAACACATGGGCTAAAACGTAAATAAGATGGTTAACATAATGGTAATAAAAAATTAGAAAGATTGCATAAACAACGTACAAGCAGGTAATTTGCATGTTTCATACATCCTCCAACCCTCTGTGTAGGTGATCCGTGTCATAGGTACAGGGGCCGTGTGTGTGTGTGTGTGTGTATGTGTGTGTTTAGTCCAGACTGGGCTTAGTGGGTGTTCCAAATAATATATTTTAATAAATTTCCAAATGTTCAAAACTTACAAAATTCATCATGAAAGTAGCACTCATCTTGCCAACCAGTACACACCTGATTCAACTAATCATAGACTTCAATCAAGACATGATTAGTTGAATCAGGTGTGTTATTGCTTGGTTTAAAAAAAAAAACACACTGGCACACTGTGGATAAGAAGCCACAAAGCTGCTATTATTGTTGCTTAGTTCAACTTGTCTTCCTAAAGCCTATCTCAAATCTGTTTCAAATCTCCCTCTCTACTTTTGTATTACAGAAGGTACAGGTGGTGGACCAAAAAACAACAACATGACAACGCCCCCACCCAAACATGCATGAGTAGTCGCCCAATAGTCATCTTTTTGTCCCTCATTTGTTTGCATTTTTGTCCACCACTTTTAGGTCTTTTATCTCAGATATATCCCTCAACCCTGATCTTATTCTTCTCTGCGTCAACGACTACCTGTCCACTCCAGACGTCTTGGAGAGATTACAGACGTTTCGAATTGTTCCTAATCTTGGTAAAGGCACCAGGGTTAGATGCGTAATATGCATAACTGTAATTTGTGTGTTTTAATCAACTTCAATATGAACTAAAAATTATTATTATTATTAACACTATTCCCATGTGTTCCAATGCAAACCAAACTTAATAGGACCATACAGGGGTTAATAGGACCATACAGGGCTTAAATACAGAATAGCAAAGTCTACTCATAAAATATTTGGAAAACAATGGTTTGGGGTATAAATATACACTATTGATAACAATATTATACAAAGTTATGCATATCGAACATTTCTGTATTGCCATTTACATTCTGTATAGAGATGTCAAATTTACAAAAATGGCATCTATGTATAACAATGGAAGGTTACTCTAAACAGTAAAATAAGTCAAAATGTATTGACAAATTTATGCTGTGAATGCCTGAAATCTATTATCTTGTTGTAGTTGTACTGTGTGACTGACATGCAGGCACGACTGCTAGCATGAAAAACCCATATTTAAAATTTGCAAGAAATAGTAATTAATGCCCATGAAATATGCTTTCATGTGCATACATCAGTACATTAATCTCTTAATTTTACATAGAGTATGATCACTTATCTGAGAAGGTTAAAAATATATCTGAAAAAATGTGTTTATCGGCCACTTCAACACCAACATTTTTTTTTCAGCTTTGAAATTGTCCACTAGTGGGAACTTACACAACTGTCATTAGCTTAATAATGTAGGCTTAGAATACAAACTGTTGAATTACTTGAAACATTAAACAGCAGAAAATCTTTATTTGAATCCAGAGATAGAAGTGAGTTTAATGGGTATGTGGGCTTAATAGGTACACTTATCCTAGATGTGTGTCTAATTCCACCCAATCTGTATGCTTAACCGGTTTACCCCCCACCCATGTGAAATACGTCGTAGTGATATGAAGCTTAAGAGGCCATCGGTAAACCAAAGAGGATCAATTGAATTGGACAAAGCCAACATAATAATCCCTACATTTGGGCAACCCTCTTTCTCTTCCTTTATAACCCACCTACTTACTGTATCTCGCTTGAACACTTCCATCCACTTTCAGCTTTTTCTCTCATAGTCTTACATTTCTGTGTGACTATTTCTGTCCCCTCTCATTTAACAGTGTTTTAGTGAGTGTGTCCCAATTTTCATGTTCTATATTTCATAAATTGAAGTATTTCCTTAGAATGTGAATTGCTACTGCTGGCTGTGTAAGAACATCTCCTTCCATTCTTCTGCTGGTGAGGCTATGCATGAGGAAAAGGGTCTGTCAGAAAGCTTACTGAACGTAAATGATCAAATCATCTGTTCAGTTGTACGACTTTACTGATGCTACATTGAGAAAGCTAGCTATCTGTGCCTTTGTTTAGAATCATACACATTTTTGTAACATTTTGTCAGCCCAAGCTTCTCCTGCTTTTTTTCTCCATTGAATGAATCTCTCTCTCTCTCTCTCGTTCCGTCTTTCACACTCAATCTAAAGAAGCAACCATTTTAGGATTGACCACCATGAATACAGTTCATCCTGAAAAACACCCACTTCAACTGGCCAAAAAGACATGATGGAATAATTACTAATTGTCATTTACACCAAGGCCATCTACCATAGGGGGGAGAGAGAGAGAGAGAGATAGAGAGGCCATTGAGTAGAGGAGAGGAAGAAGAGAATGAGTAGAGAAGTCCTAGCTAGCAGATGGCCTGAATCATCCACAGAGACAGTATTCTCTCTCTCCAGAGTCAGGGCAGCCATTAGGAGAAAAGCCTTCTGCTATAAGAACATTTCACTGTGAACACTCCCTCCAGCATAGGGAGGAGGAATCCAGCAGCCCAGCTAGCTATATAACGAACAAACAGCCTTCAGCATCTGGTCATGACACATGTACGCTTGGGCACACACACACACTCACCCAAACAAACACTCGCGCAAACACACACGCGCACACACACACACACAAACCCACTGCTTACAGCCCCAAGATGTGTGTAAGTGAATGTGTGAGTTTGTTTGTTTGTGTGTGTGTGTGTGTGTTCTGTTACGCAACGGGAGAGCTCTTCCCATCTGTGCCTCTACAGCCCCCGCATCCCTGACCAGTGAATCGAGAAACCGTACATCAGCCTTGCACTCTGCCTTATCATCTTCACCCTCTTCCTCCCCATCATCATCATGCTCCTCATCATCATTTTCCTCTTCCTCAACCTCTTCCTCCTCGTTCTTATTTTCCTCACCATCATCACCATCCTCACTCAGCCCAACCACTACCAGAAAACATATCCTATTCTCTGTCCCAGGAGCGTCATCTAACAGATTCCGTACATTTCAAAATCCAGATTATCCGCCAAAATCTCCCACATCGTCTGTGGCATTGTAACTGCCCCCACTCTGCCTATTGTTGTGTGAAATGTACTAAAACCAAGAGACCAGACAAGAGTGAGATAATCCCACAGATAGCAGCTGGGAGGGAGTAAGAGCGTTAGCCACATGCTAGGCCTCTTACTGTGCAACCTGCCTGCAGCCCCAGCCAGACAGCCTAGCATAGCTCAAGGCCAGAGAAAGGAGAGGTGGCTATGTGCTATTAATCTCTGTCCATCACACAATCGCCACACTGTGGGAGTGCATGTCACTGGAAGCAAAGCAGGTATATCCTTCAGGCCTGAATTCAACAGTCATGAATGATGTCTCTATAGATGAAAATGGGTCAAGAATGATAAAGACGCTGAAATGATGAAGAATACCAGGAGATATTTTTGACTATACAGATCATTCCCAATCAAAGGGAGCATCAACAGTGCTGGAGAGCAGGAGAGTCTGTTTCCTGCCACACCCACCAGTACAGGGGTTAGTGTGCAGCTGCTGCCCCTCTCCTCTCCACCCCCCTCCCACCAGAGCAGACAGTCTTATCTGCCTCTCTGCACACACACAAGGCTCATCCTGGCATCCTGGCACAGGAACGGTGCCTGCTGCCAATGACCCACAGCTCGGTCTGCTCTATTAGGACGCCAGGGCTACTGCGGGAGGGCGGGCGCTGAAACGCCACTCACCTTGTCAGCAGAAAGCCCAGGGAAACCGGGTCAGAAGGAGCCACCTCACATGACACCACTGCAGCTAGCGCATTTGCACCCAACCGCCCCAAGCCTCTAGTTAACCACTCTGTTAACTGGAGCCGTAACTGGGCCTCGAGCCTACGAACAGGTTAAAGATATTACTGCAGATGATTGTTTAGGGAGATAGAGAGAAAGAGAGAGAGAGAGACAGAGAGAGAAAGAGAGAGCTTTCTTTTGTCCAAGACTCCAGTAAAAGCTTTTTAGAAAAAAGCTGGTTGGGTTTCAAAAATAGTCGTGGACTGAGTCAGAAGCCTCTCTCAGCCTGCATCCCAAATGGCATTCTTTCCCCTATACAGTACACTACGTTTATAGTGCACTACATAGGGGATATGGGTCGCATTTGGGACATATCCTCTGTCTCCCCTGCTTGGCTGGCTGCGGCTCACAGACACCTGTGGTTGGAATTCCACGTACAGAACCCTGGGACCCAAGCGTCTGTCTGAGGAAGACCTCCCCGTCTCAACTCGGACTGACCGCATTTGTTATAAACTCAACTCACATTCCAGGAAGATAGCGGTAACTCTCCTATACAAGGACACAGTCAGGTAAACACACTCACAGGCACTGAGTGACACACACACTGTGAGGCTGAGTGACACACGCACTGTGAGGCTGAGTGACGCACGCACTGTGAGGCTGAGTGACGCACGCACTGTGAGGCTGAGTGACGCACGCACTGTGAGGCTGAGTGACGCACGCACTGTGAGGCTGAGTGACGCACGCACTGTGAGGCTGAGTGACGCACGCACTGTGAGGCTGAGTGACGCACGCACTGTGAGGCTGAGTGACACACGCACTGTGAGGCTGAGTGACGCACGCACTGTGAGGCTGAGTGACGCACGCACTGTGAGGCTGAGTGACGCACGCACTGTGAGGCTGAGTGACGCACGCACTGTGAGGCTGAGTGACGCACGCACTGTGAGGCTGAGTGACGCACGCACTGTGAGGCTGAGTGACGCACACACTGTGAGGCTGAGTGACGCACACACTGTGAGGCTGAGTGACAAACACACTGTGAGGCTGAGTGACACACACACTGTGAGGCTGAGTGACACACACACTGTGAGGCTGAGTGACACACACACTGTGAGGCTGAGTGACACACACACACTGTGAGGCTGAGTGACACACACACACTGTGAGGCTGAGTGACACACACACACTGTGAGGCTGAGTGACACACACACACTGTGAGGCTGAGTGACACACACACACTGTGAGGCTGAGTGACACACACACACTGTGAGGCTGAGTGAAACACACACACACACACACTGTGAGGCTGAGTGACACACACACACACTGTGAGGCTGAGTGACACACACACTGTGAGGCTGAGTGACACACACACCGTGAGGCTGAGTGACACACACACTGTGAGGCTGAGTGACACACACACTGTGAGGCTGAGTGACACACACAGACAAGAGCATACATGCTCAGAGACATGGGAGGAGAAGACAAGAGCATACCAGCTCAGAAATGATGAGGGAGAAGACATGAGCATACCTGCTCAGAGACGATGGGAGGAGAAGACAAGAGCATACCTGCTCAGAGATGATGGGAGGAGAAGACAAGAGCATACCTGCTCAGAGATGATGGAGGGAGAAGACGAGAGCATACCTGCTCAGAGAGGATGGGAGGAGAAGACGAGAGCATACCTGCTCAGAGAGGATGGGAGGAGAAGACGAGAGCATACCTGCTCAGAGAGGATGGGAGGAGAAGACGAGAGCATACCTGCTCAGAGAGGATGGGAGGAGAAGACAAGAGCATCAAAATGTACTGGAGAGAAGAGTGAATGAGGAGGGTAAAAGCTGCTTACACAGACAAAAGAAAACACTGCTGACAATTCAATGTTCAGCGTTTTTAGGAGGAGCCGGATTTCTCACAAGGCTTAGTGGCTCTATGACAGTGTAATGAAGAGGCAGTGAAGAGATCACTCAGTAGGCAGGTTTCTATGGTTTGTTTCAGTCAAGAGGTCAAACCTGACATTTTAGCCAAGGAACATGTAAAGTACCAGAAACTACACACAATAATCAATTGCACCAATTCAAGGACCAGCAGTTGTGAGATTAAAATGTAAACTATTAGATTTCACTAACTTTGGATGCTCTAGTCTAAATCCTACCAGTGTGTATGATTAGACTATGAACCCATCCCCCTCCCTCCATACATGGCAGTCAGTCAGTCAACCCTGTCAGGCAGCGGTCAGTGTGCAACAGCCACATAAATCTCCAGTCATGACCGGAGCATCGACTAGAGTTAAGATTAGAGAAGGAAGCAGCCACTCACCCAGGTCTCCATGGAAACTGTTGTCATGGGAGGCTCTGCTGGCTGGTGTGGAGTCTGGATCGATTGGGGGCCAGATCTGTCCGGTCTTGCGGACGCTCACAATGGTGGCTTCGGACATGACCACGTGGCCTTGCTGGCGGTGGCGCTTTTGGGACTGTGGCGTGGGGGGACTGCTGCTGTCAAACGAGTGCTGGGAGTTCTGCGAGTTCTGCGAGGGTGAGCGGCTCTTCTCCCTGAAGGGCCGGCGGTAGGCCGTGGTGGGACTGGGCGACACGTGGCTGGACTGGCCAGACGAGAAGTCCTCCTCACTGGATGTTAGGTTCTCATTGGAGCTGCAGTCTGGTGTGTAGCCGCCGCCTCCACCCCCCACGTCCTCAAAGCTCCCGGGAGAGTAGGAGTGCCGGGGCCAGGTCAGGTGGTGCTCGTCTCCAATGTGGTCCCTCATGATGACACCCCCTCTTCCTTCCCCCCCGCCCTCGCCCATCATCACACCGCCCACGTAGACGCTGGTGTAAGGCTGGAAGTCAGACGGTTGCCATGGGGGTGGCGGGGGCTGTTTTCCCCCGTTGGCCTTGAGGTGGCGTGGGTTGGGGTCCCCGTCCTCATACTCAGCATCGTACCCACAGGTGCTCTCTGTAGAGCGCCCCCTGTAGACGGGCCGTGTGCGGAGCTCACCTGCAACAGTGGCCAGGTTACCTGGCAGGGAGTGCAGAGATCTCTTGCGCTCCATCTGCATGGCTTGGCTGCCCAGGGTGCTGATCTTGTCAGAGACGTCTCGGTCGTTGACTCTGACCAGGCCCCTGTCATGGTGGAACTCCATGTTGGTGTAGAAGGGCTGCTGCTGCTGCTTCTCCTGGCTCTTCCCCCCATCCCCGGCAGAATGAGAGTTTGCCCGCTTGATCCTCTCAAAGTTAGACCTCAGAGCTGCCACCCCCAGTCCCATGCCAAGCTTGTCATTGGGGTCAGATGGTAGGTCCTTGTTCGGGGGTGGGTGTTGGCGGCGAGGGGATATACCTCCTTTCTGTTTGGAGGGCGAGAGGCCGTCTGTCTCGCAGGGCTCTACCTGCTGGGGTACCTCGAAGGCAGACTGGAGCTCCAGCCCGTCTCCTTGGGAGGCTGACTTCCGGGCTGGAGGGGGTCTAGGTTTGGACCTGGCCTCCCCCACCGGCTGGAACCGGATCCGCTCCCCCTGTTCCTGCACGTGTGGCTGCTGAGACTCAGCACCCAGCCCTGCTTGGTCCCCCACCTCGTTCATCTGGGCCTTCCTGAAGCCCCAGCGCTGGCGGTCATAACTCTTCCTCTCTTTGGCCAGCAGCGTCTGCAGGTAGATCATACGGAAGCGCTCCTTGTTCACCTCCAGCTCTAGCCGCCGGATGGAGGCTTTGCACTTCTCCAGCTCCTGCTCGATGCCCCCTACCGACCTGAGCTCCATCTTTGGGGGGTCCGACTCGGGGAACTGAGCTTTCCATGCTTCAATAAATCCCACAGGCTCCACCATTGTTGATATTTACTGTACAGCAATAGATCTGACTGGGGTGGTCACCAGGTCACCTACGGGGCTCGTTATTTCTCGACTATCATACAGTTTCTGACAGAGAAAAAATCGGAATGTCCCTTGAGAAACTACATATGAAAAATACCATTCATATTAATTGGTATGTTAAACCAGTTCAAAAACGGACAATTGAACTGTTGTGACCTCTTTACCGATTTCGCAGTCACAATATATTTTAGAGTCAACTATAGAAATAGGCTTATCACTCAAACCAGCGAATGTGTCAGACACGAATCATATTTCACTACTATTACTCCTGAAAAAATTAGACACCGAATCTCCTGAGCGGATGATCTTCTGGATGTAAAACTCCCGTGTGACGAGAGTGACAACGGCTCTCCAACTACTTACTCTCCATTTTCTTATTCAAGTCAAGCTTTTTCCGTATATTCCATCATTGATGACCCTCGTTTACTCACATGACAACATCCCTGTTCCATTATCACCGGCTCCAGCTGTTCCTAGCCCTTTGTATCAGCTCAGCGTCCAAGGAGAATGGCATAAAATGAAAGAAAAGCGAGAATTATGGTTTCCCCACGACAAATTCATTTTCTCCTGTTCCTATCGAGGATCATTTATCATTTATTTTTGCCTTGTTATCCCATGTTTTTGCGGTTCATTGTTAGTGTACAGTTTATCCAGACCTTCACGGTTCCTCGCCTGTGGACCCCTGTGGATGCGTGTTACAGTGTTCACATCTCGTACTGGAGACCTGGGGCTGCAGGAAAGGGAGGTGCCAGACGGAATATGATTGACAGTGGCTGCCCTCGGTTTCCGTTCAATTAAAGAGACAAGGCATTTGGATATATTCAACAGTATACCACAGAACAATGATCCCTCAATTTCATATAATAATACATTATTCCGGCGGTGGATAATTTATTGATATTTCAGTAAATCCTATAAGCATAATCATATGTGCGAAACTCATGGATGTAGCCTATATTCCATTTATTTCTGTCTTTATTTGAGCATTGCAGCTAAGATGGTAGAATGGAGAGTTAAAAATCTATTGTTGTATTATTCTCTTCATATCGACTGAGAAAATGCTAATTATAATAGGCTACAGTAATTGAAATCAACCTGCCTGGCAAGTCAGAATTCCTAATATGACACCACAATGCCACCTTGTGACTGTTCACCTAAAGTGGATACAGTAGGCTAATGATTATTATAAACTGGGTGGTTCGAGCCCTGAATGCTGATTGGCTGACAGCTGTGGTATCTCAGACCGTATACCAGGGGTATGACAAAACATTCATTTTTATTGTGGTATATGACCAATATACCACGGCTAAGGGCTGTTCTAATGCACAACGCATCGCGGAGTGCCTGGACACAGCCCTTAACCGTGGTATATTGGCCATATACCACACCCCCTCGTGCCTTATTGCTTAATTATAAACTGGGTGGTTTGAGCCCTGAATGCTGATTGGCTGACAGCCGTGGTATATCACACCATATACCACGGGTATGACAAAACATATATTTTTACTGCTCTAATTACATTGGTAACCAGTTTATAATAGCAATAAGGCACCTCGGGCGTTTGTGGTATATGGCCTTATTGCTTAAATAAACTGTATTCAGTCCACAGTATAGGAGTACAGTAGTTGTAGTACAAAAGTAACTTTCTATCAGTGGTTGAAAAAGTACCCAATTGTCATACTTGAGTAAAAGTAAAGATACCTTCATAGAAAATGACTCAAGTAAAAGTGAAAGTCACCCAGTAAAATACTACTGGAGTAAAAGTCTAAAAGTATTTGGTTTTAAATATACTTAAGTATCAAAAGTAAATGCAATTGCTAAAATATACTTAAGTACTAAAAGCAAAAGTATAAATAGTAAAACATTCCTTAAATTAAGCAAACCAGATGGCACCATTTTCTTGTTTTTTTATTTATGGATAGCCAGGGACACACTTCAAGCATGTGTTTAGTGAGTCTTTAACTATTTGCACCTCATTACAAAACTGTATACAGACATATGACATTTGAAATGTCTTTATTCTTTTGGATCTTTTGTGAGTGTTATGTTTACTGTTTTGTTTTGTTTACTTCACTTTTATTTATTATCTATTTCACTTGCTTTGGCAAAGTTAACACATGTTTCCCAAGCCAAGAAAGCCCTTAAATTAAAATTTTATTCAGAGAGTGATGGGGAAACGAAGCTTCCAGAAGCACTCAGGCTTTCCAGACAATTCTGTCGAAATTGGTTACATCAGCTGGACGGCAATAAATAGCAACGTGTGATAATCAGATTTATTTTCCTCCACTAATCCGTGGTATCATCAAACAGGGCCACAGTGTCCCCGACCCCCCTGTCTCAGCCTCCAGTATGTATGCTGCAATAGTTTGTGCCAGTCTGTCCTATCTGGTGAAATTCTCTTGTCATATCTGGTGTCCTGTGTGAACTTAAGTATGCTCCCTCTAATACTCCAACATCTGTCTCTCTGAGGACCTGAGCCCTAGGACCATGCCTCAGGACTACTTGGACTGATGACTCCTGGCTGTCCCCAGTCCACCTGGTCGTGCTGCTGGTCCAGTTTCTGCTTGCCTGTGGCTATTGAACCCTGACCTGTTCACCAGACCTGCTACTGTACCTTCTCCCGGACCTGCAGTTTTCAATCCTCTCTATCGCACCTGCTGTCTCGACCTCTGAATGCTCAGCTTTGAAAAGCCAACTGACATTTACTCCTGAGGTGCTGACCTGTTGCAACCTCTACAACCACTGTGATTATTATTTGACCCTGCTGGTCATCTATGAACTTTTGAACATCTTGAAGCAAGATCTGGCCTTAATGGCCATGTATTGTTATAATCTCCTCCTGGCACAGCAAGAAGAGGACAGGCCATCCCTCAGAGCCTGGTTCCTCTCTAGGTTTCTTCCTAGCCACCGTAATTCTACATTTTCATTTTTTGATCTTTAGGGTTTTAGGCTGCTGATGTAAAAAAGGCTTTATAAATTAATTTGATTTGATTCATCAGGGTGCTTGTCGTCCTCACCAGGGTCTTGACCTGACTACAGTTAGGCATCATAACAGACTTGAAAAAATGCTCACCTTCGATGGCCACTGGCAGTGTGTGTATGGCGTCGTGTGCTCCTGAGCCCATTGTCGCGCCATTCATCCGCCAACATCCCATCATGTTTCAGCATAATGCATGGCCCCATGTCGCAAGGATCTGTACACAATTCCTGGAAGCTGAAAATGTCCCAGTTGTTCCATGGCCTGCATACTCACCAGACATGTCACCCATTGAGCATGTTTGGGATGCTCTGGATTGACAGTGTTCCAATTCTCGCAAACATCCAGCAACTTCGTACAGCCGTTGAAGAGGAGTGGGACAACATTCCACAGGCCACAATCAACAGCCTGATCAACTTTATGCTAAGGACGTTCTGTGCTGCATGAGGCAAATGGTGGTCACACCCCTACTTTTTTTTTTCTTTAATAAAAAAGGTATCTGTGACCAACAGACGCATATCTATATTCAGTCATGTGAAGTCCATAGATTAGGGCCTAATGAATGTATTTCAATTGACCGATTTCCTTATATGAACTGCCAACTCCATTGCACATTGTCAAGTCAAACAATGAGTTGGTATGACAGCAGACACATACTGGCACTCTCAGGCTACAAGACAACAATACAGACCCCAATAAAGTTTCAATAGTTTATTTAACTGAAACCACAATCATAGTGAAGCATGTTACAATCATTGGGCACAGATAATGATCATTCATATTTACAGATGTTCCCGTTTTAACATGGTGGGGAGTTAAACTGTGATGCATTAACTGTAGCTTCAATAAGTTACATGATATTGCAAAGACAAAAAGGGACCATTTTATTCAACAGGTATAGAAACACACGGCTACATTGGAAGTCACTAATAAATCAAAGCCACGTTCAGTCTTCTGTCCTGGTTTCTCACAACTAATAGTCTGTAGTAGAGTGGTTATATTGTTAAAGTTCTGACTCCACAGACGGTGTCTGCTGGCCCAGTACTGTGCAAATCCCCAAAACAATGGGAAATGTTTCTGATCAGTGATAAAACACTTAATAGTACTAGTGATACTGTAGTATTTATCTGTAAAATCATCTATCATCGTGTCAAGCAGTATTGTACAATATTATTTTACTATAGAAATATAGATCAATTGCATGGCTACTCACAGCTGGAGGGCATGCACTACTGTGTATTGTACATGGATATAAAACTATAGTCAGCCTGGTATGAAATATTGAAGGTAGGAAGACGCAGGGAGGAATGTCAGGGACATGGAAGGCTTCCCCTGCATATAAGAATCCAAACAGCATCATCTCTCCCCAGTCTAACCACGATATCAGAAGTCAGTTAAACCCCTTAAACCCCCATCCACTAATCCCACTTACTATTTTGGTCTGTTTTTTCATAACATTGTAAATATACTGCATTGTACCCATGTCTGCACAGGTCACATATACAGCAGAGGAGGCTGGTGGGAGGAGCTATAGGAGGACGGGCTCATTGTAACGGCTGGAATGGAATTCATGGAACCGAGTCAAACATGTGGTTTCCATGTTTGACACTGTCCATTAATAAAATTTCAGCCATTACAATGAGCCCTTCCTCCTATAGCTCCTCCCACCAGCCTCCACTGTTATAGAGTACGGGTCATAATATCCAAGGTGTAACGCTACCCAGAACACACATGCTGGACAGGACAACTAGTCTCTACAGCGATCATATCAGACTAGATGTAATGGCAGGTTTTAGTCATCACCTGTAGAGAAAGGGAAAATATGATGAGTACAAAATATATACTTCATTTTTTTACTGGATTTCCAAAAAACGATGTACAGTATATGTCCATGCAAGCAAAACACTAGATATACAAATTCAGCCCAATAAGTGGAAAAGAGATCAAAATTGGGCTGCCTGTCTAAATGTCTTAGAGTCCTGGTTTAAGTGTGCACTGATTATTTTTTTTAAAGCCTCAGTCAAAAGCCCATCCTGAATCGATATAGCCCGTCAGAGACAAGTGAATTCAATCTGATGAGTGGCAGCCTTGGCCGTCATCAAGTCGCAGCAACGACACAGAGCTGCATCAGCACCAGATGGACAACAAGCCCAAACTGCCAACAGCATAAATATATTGATCTAATGGTCTCAGATGGTCAAAGGCAATCACGTAATGCAAAAATATGCTGATGTCTGCAGTTGATCAAAATGTTATAGCTAGGAGTATTATACATTTGAAGTGTGAAGTGATTGGTGTGTTAAGGAGTGTGGTGGAAGGAGGGAATACTCACTAGTGAAAAGGGAAGCCAGTGGAAGGCATTGAAGGAGAATGCACACAGTTGTTAAAGAACACAGACACAAAGTGCAATCAAACCAAGGCATCTACCAAAATACATGCTTCACAGAGAGGTATGTTTCCATGATGGATTGCTGAAAAACATACTTATTTAGTAGACAATAATTCTAGTGTGATGGTATGGACTCATTGGGACTACTATTCTAAAGGTAAACTGAACCTTTCACAGACTTGTAAGCCCAAGATCAGAGTTGTGTATAAACACACCCTGCCAGCCAAGTTGCACCCAATACACATGAAGCATTTAAAGACACTGTACATTACCTATATTCAAGTATGTGCCCATACAAAAACTACACAGTATAGAAATTATCTAGGACACCACGTTAGCTCAGTCCTGGTAAAGAAAGACAAAAACACTTTGATTCAAAGGGTTCATGAGTGTATTTTTCCTGAAATATAAAAAACAAAACATTGGGGGACTTATTTGTGTCACAAGTTCATGGTTGGAGTTGTCAATTGGAAAACCTGTATTTTTAAAGTAAAAAAAAATGCTGTAGCCTTTTCTCTCCTTTGAATTAAAATCATGACCAACATAGAGATGGCAACATTTACATGCTTCATCGCCACCCAATCCTGCTAACAAAACAACACAAATAAATGTAATAAAAGTCACAAAAAAAAAAAAAGACAAAACACCCTTAAAAAAAGATTTACTGAGGGAAGGAAAATGTGTTTGTTTTAGTTTTCTGGACAAAGAAATAGGGGCACACCTCAGGTGTCAACTATATCGACTAAATGTTGAACAAAGACTAAAGCCATGTAGGGGAAAAGCATCTAGAAATTAGCTAAATGGATCATAGAGGTAGCTGTGCTCTGCCTAGTGCAGAAAAACTGTCTTTTTAACATTGATGTCGGGGAGACTACTAAATCATAAATGAAAAACCCAGTACACTTCATGCTAGGTCAAAGTACATGCAGTTTACATTTTCAGGATACTTTTGTTTCATTTTCAGCTATACATACCACAATCACTCCACAAACCCTCATCTTACCATCTCCTGCTATCTGGTGCTTGTCCATCGGCTCTGAAAGAGTTCTAAGTTTATACTGAAGACAACGGTAAACATTAGAAGGTAGCCCTACCAGTTATCTTAGCCACTCCCCCTGCAATCCGTTCAAACAATTGACAAAGTGATGAAAAAAAACAAAATAAAAGTTGCATAAAATAGTGTTATATCTCTGTACAGGTCAATGGACTGCTTTTAAATATCTAATTTGTATACTCATATGAAATGGGCAGCACAAAAAGAACCAGGAATCGATTATTTATACTGTAGTGAAATTAGACAAAATTATAATCCCAAATGTATAATTAATTTAAAAGGCAATATTGACAATAACAAAAACTGACATTATTTTCTGTTTGAACCAGCAAAACGTCCACAGCTACGGGAGTGACGGTCAAACTGACACTCGCACAAAAGCCTCACCCACACACACAATTTCAAAAGGACTTTTCGGTTGTTAAATTTTTATATTACTTGTTAAGTTTGCGTGTTAAACTAGGTCCTTCTCATGCACGCTCAGCAGGCACACTCCAAGTCAACACAAACACACGCACACTAACTATGCACACACAGGAGGGGTGGGGGGGGGGGGGGGGGGGGGTGGTGCTCAAGTCAGTCAGGACCAGAACATGTCTGCCATGTTAGTGTCGGTGCTGTAAATCCACAGCACCAGGGGGAGGGTGAGGGCCACAAAGGGCCAGGAGATGCCCTCCATGCATGCAGACAGAGAGCAGCCTTTGCTGCTGGGCTTCTCCAGCTCTTTACCAGGGTAGTTCTCCATGTAGTTCCTGGCTGCTAACTTCAGGACCTCGTCCAGCAGGAGGACGGGCAGGGAGAGTTTCAGCACCATCAGCCACTGGGTCAGGTTCAGAGGGGTGATCTGGAAGATGATCTGTAGACGAGAGGGTAGCAACATGGGTGAGGAAGATAACCTCTCATGCTTTTTCAGTTTCTTCACCCATTCCCCCCCCCCCCCCATTACACTAGCATTTAATCGTTCTAGAAATAATTTCTGGTAGCCTCAGGTTTATTATTATTGCAGGTAGTCTCACCGGCAGGGGCTCCACGTAGAGGATAAGGAAATGCAGGGACATGGAGAGGCAGATGGCGCCCAGCAGCCACACATTCTCCCAGGGAGGCATACGCAGAAGGGACTGGTTCTCTGACACACTGAGGGAAACAGAGAGAAGAACTTGGGTAAGTCACTGATTTAAAACCAATTTGGGAGCCATTTTCACATCATTTGACCATGTGTACCAGATTAATCTCACAACATTATGCTACTAGTGTCAAGCCTAAAGCAACACTGGGGAAGTTCGAAAGGCGAGAGGGAACGCGAAAGATGTAGTGGCATAGTCTGACCTGTTGAGGGCGTTGCACATCTCGATGGTGACAAGCACAGACAGGGCCATGGTCATGGGGTAGGGGGACTCAAACAGCTCACACTCCAAACCCTCAAACTCAGGGTTCTCAGGACCACACTGCAGGAAGTGGCTCTGTGGGCAGAGGAGAAAAGCCGCTCAGTAAGAAAGCCTGTAAGTGTGTGTGTGTGTGTGTGCGCGTTGTAATAGCATTGTTTTCCTACCAGCTGGTAAAAGGTGATCCTGGGTCCGTCCTCAGCAGCGACGAACCACCAGGCAGCAGCACCAACTGTAGCCACACCCACATAGCCTGAAGAGGCAGAGCACAGGAGTCACACATGGCTATCTGGATACACACAACAGCCTAAACACTTGTTCAACTAAGCCATATTTCACTTTTCTGAAGGTTTATTTTCCACAGAGGGCAGGTGAACTCACATCCGATGGCGAGGTATCTGAAGAAGAGCCATCCAGAGATGAGGGGCTCGCGGGCGTTGCGTGGGACCTTGTTCATGATGTCCAGGTCAGGGGGGTTGAAGCCCAGGGCAGTGGCAGGGAGGCCGTCCGTCACCAGGTTAACCCATAGCAGCTGGACAGGGATCAGAGCCTCAGGGAAGCCTAGAGCAGCCGTCAAAAAGATGCTGTAGGAATGGTAGAACAACATTATTTACAAGGGGATGGTGGCTTGTTACCCTGGTACTTAGGACCTTTTAATGGTTCTCTCACTGAAGAGAGATGCTGTGGGGTTGTGTCCCAAATGACAGCTTATTCCCTATATAGTGTACTACTATTGACCAGCGCCCTATCAGGTCAAAAGTAGTGAACTTTAAATGGAAATAGGGTGCAATGATCCTTACCAGACAACCTCTCCCACGTTGGAAGAGATGAGGTAGCGGATGAACTGCTTCATGTTGTTGTAGATGGCCCTGCCCTCCTCCACAGCCGCCACGATGGTAGAGAAGTTGTCATCGGCCAGGACCATCTCGGAGGCCGACTTCGCTACAGCCGTGCCTGAACCCATGGCGATGCCGATCTCTGCCTTCTTCAGAGCAGGGGCGTCGTTCACTCCATCACCAGTCTGGTCATGTGGAAAGAACAGGGAATGGTTAGCCATCTACTTTTCTACAGGATAGGTTTATTAGAGCTGTAGACTAATCACAGAAGGATCACGTTAAATGCTGAGGGCTCATCATGAAGGTTTATCAATCATGAAAGCCGAACCACAAAGTGTAGTTTCAGTTAAACGCTGCACAGAAAGGCAGGTCTCAGGAGGACCTTGTCTCACTCACCATGGCTGTGATCTCGTCCATGGACTGCAGGAACTCCACGATCTTGGACTTGTGGGATGGCTCCACGCGAGCGAAGCAGCGGGCGTTGACCACCGCGTCTCGCTGGGCGGCCGGCGACAGGTCGTCAAACTCGCGGCCGGTGAAGGCCATGGAGGAGACGTCGTCTTTGTCACTGAAGATGCCGATGCGGCGGCAGATGGCAACGGCTGTGCCTTTGTTGTCGCCGGTGATCATGATGACGCGGATGCCGGCCAGGCGGCACAGCTTGATGGAGGCGGCCACCTCGGCCCTGGGAGGGTCCAGCATGCCCACGCAGCCCACGAAAGTCAGGTCCGTCTGGGGAGAGACATGGGGAAGAGTCCTGGATTTGGCCCACATATCAAAATCGTACTTTGATTTTTTTAAATACACTTTAATATTTTTGCAGTCGTATCACATTTCTCCTATCCATTCATTACCAGTATTTAAGGTGTCTGAAAAGACATTTATTTTAATAAATGCTCTGCTATTTCTGTCACTCACTTCATTATGACCCCCCCACTCCCTCCATTCTCTTACCTCGTATTCAATGAAGCGGTTCGAGTCTTCCAACACCATGTCCTCTTTGGCAACGGGGTTGTCCTTTGTGGCCAGGGCCAGGCAGCGCAGTGTGTCGCGTCCCGTCCCGTACTCCCTGATCACTGACAACACCTTCTCCTTGATGCCCGGGGTCAATGGCACCTTGTTCCTGCCCACACGGATGTGAGTGCACCTGTCAATTACTCCTTCTGGGGCTCCCTGGAGAGAGAGGGACAGAGACAGGAAGTCAAACCAGGGGAAATAAAGCATCAGCCTCAGCCCATTTACTACATAATGTACATTCAACTACAAAATGACACCAGCTCTTAAAGCACACGAACACACATATCCAAATCCTATCATTTAACATAGTTATTATGACGTGGAATCTAGAACTGGGTCCCAAATGACACCCTAATTCCCTATATAGTGACCTACTGGGCCTTGGTCAAAGATATTGCACTATATAGGGAATTTCTCAGGTGTCCATATGGTCTACTATCCCAGATATACTGTAGGTGGATTTTCATAATTACCTTAACAAACATCTTGCCAATGGAGGAGCGGGCCTTGTTGGGGGTGCAGTACACAGACATGGACTTCCTGTCTCTGGAGAACTCCAGGGTGAACTCCTTCTTCATCAGCTGTTTGATCACCTGTACCACACAGTGAAGAACACACACCAACACATCCTTAACAAGGAGGAGTGGAACAGCACAACCTGGCGAATGTCTGATGGAATAGGACCCCACTCAGGCATTCGTCCCTATTCACTATATAGCACACTACTTATGACCACCAGGGCCCATAGAGCTCGGGTCAACAGTAGTGCACTATGAAGGTGAAAACACTCAGTTTTATAATACTTTCACAGGAGAATAATGTTGGGGTTAAGAGAGTAGCCGACGGTGGCTTACAGAGTTGCAGGCATTGGCTCTCTCAATCTTGGACAGGGCCTTGACGTCGGTGTCAAACACGTTCATCTTCTCCACCAGGCAGGTGAGGGCAGTCTCTGTGGCCTCGCCAACCTTCTCATACACACCTTTGGTCTGAGGAGAAACACACGCCAGATAATAGCAAGGTTAACTTGTATATCCACAACAGAATGGGGAAGACTACTGATATTGAAAACAATAAATGAACCACTGATAGGCTTCAGTGACCAGGCCTTTTCAACCAGCAGGAAACTAACAGTGAAGTTCGTAAAGGACACAAACCTCATTGTAATCCAGGGAGGAGTCGTTACAAAGGGCACAGATGGAGGCCATCTCCACTAAGCCATCATACTGGGAGGACTTCACTAGTTTACCATCATGGTACCTGGAATAAAAGAACAGCTATGATGTAGTGGTGTAGTTAAGAAATTTCCCCCTCTGGGATCAATAAAGTACCTATCTATCTATCTATCGATAATGTGACTACATGTGTGTTTCATTGTGTGTGCGCACGAGTGTGTTCATTCTGTATGTGTGTCTACTCACACTTGTCCCTCAGGGGCGTATGTGGAGCCAGTGATGGTGAACTCCTTCAGGGAGCAGCTATCGCCCGCCGCCTGGTCAATAATGAACATCTAGAACCCAAACACAGGGAGAGAACATGTCAGGTCACACACACGTTTCCTTATGGACGTATGGAGCCAGCATACTAGGTTCAGTCGTCTTACTTAGGCAAATTAATTAAATAAATTGCTACTGCGCCTGGGAAAGAAACACTAAGGATTAAGCACACTTTACACTGGTGGCTGTGGGTCTCTTGGAGAGGTGTTTCAGACAAGGGTACTAATTTATATGCATGCTGGAACAAAAGACAAACAAGCAAGTAGGTGGCACAGGGGAGGGAAAGAGGATGAGACTGGAGAGAAAACACAGACAAAGATAGGGTTAGGAGAGAAAGAGCAAAGTGGAAAAAACTAAAAAACAAAAGGGAGATAAGAGGGAGAAACAGAGAGAGCGCGTGAGTGAGAGAAACAGAGAGAGCGCGTGAGTGAGAGAAACAGAGAGAGCGCGTGAGTGAGAGAAACAGAGAGAGCGCGTGAGTGAGAGAAACAGAGAGAGCGCGTGAGTGAGAGAAACAGAGAGAGCGTGAGTCAGAGGGCATGCATGCCTCCTCCACAGATGGCATGTAACAGACACACACCTGACGCGCACACACAAAAGAGTGAGGCCCTTTCCCTCCTGAGGCACAGTACAGACTTCAAAAGAGCCGTGACGTCAGGGATGCTTTACCAAAAACACAATGAATTAAGAAAAACATTCCTTTACTCCAGCAGGCTAACTTTAGAGCTACCCTTCTAACACAGCAGCCACATTTCAGATTCTGTTATTGCAGTATCAGTACAGGAATAGTTAAAACGTTAATATGCTAGGAAGTTTTGCATTGGAAAACAATTTCTTTGATATCTTTAAACAAGATGCTGCGACCAATCACACCCCTCCCTGTATTCCAAGAACTGAACCATGCTGCCATTTTATGCTGTGGTGTTTTGATTATGCCGGGCAGTGTTGCGTGGAGATGTATTGTGTAATGTTGTGCGTGTCTGCCTTGCATGCAGAGTGCAGACAACCTCTCAGCAGAGACAACTCAAAATCAGAAAGAGATGAAATGTGAGAATAGTAGGAGAGGGCAGAAAGAAAGGAAGGTAGAAATGCATTGGAAGAGAATAGCAGCGGAGGAGACCATTGGGGAAAGAGGCTTGGGAGTGGTAATGCATTATGGTCCATATTCAGGGGGTCAGCAGGAATTCAGCTAGACATTTGTTGAATTTAGGAAATATGTTCCCACGAATAAAAATAAGAGACACGTGATCGTATCTCAATAAAATAAAGGTATGAAATGAGTTATTTTCACATTTGCAGTGCATTATTAGAATGATGTTCCTGCCTCCCGACCATCCGCTGAACCAAACATTGTCCCGCGGCTGAATCTAGTTGCCTACCCCTGGCATAGTGTTCGGCGGATGAATTTAATCAATCAATCTAATACGATGCAATTCAATAAATATAGGAACAACAATTTCATAGCCTCCCATTTCCAATCTCATTTAAAACTGTGAAAGCAAATAAATGAATCATTCATTATACTGCTTTGCCTTGCAACCTCTACAACATCCTGGGGATGAATCCACACTGTCAGTAGACACTGTCAAGATGGCTTTATTGCCAGGGGGGGGGGGGGGGGGGGGGGGGTTCTGATGCCAAATCAGCAGCACATTTTTCACTGGAATGGATTGTTCATGGTTGGCAGGAACATAGCCTGTATACAGCTACACCAACTAGAAGAGGCTAATAAAGAGGAGCTCAGAGTCCTAAAACTCTACCTGATGAAACATGCTAATATATAAATGTGGAATAGGCTGCTGTTTAGCCTCCCTGACAGTGCAGAGGAGTGCTGAAAGCTTGTCATAGGAGGCAAAGTGTGAGGAGGTGAAAAGCATGGCTTTTCCATTGAGCAGATGGAGATTTGCATTTCCACTGGCAGGACTTCAGAAGCTCGGCTGCTGGGTCTCATATGTTGACTTGCCACTGTCACCTTCCCATGGTGAAATTGTTTCCAAGCAGTAGCACACAAACAAGGCTAGAATCATTGATTTAGGTAAGAATATTTTTCCACTACTAAGGTAATGTTAGTTTTAATACCCTGAGCGTTGGACGTAACCATAATACGAAAATCAGCCATTCCTACTAAAACCCTTCCCACCCCAACACCATCCATATCCCCATGGTGCTCTGGGGATGGGGACTCACCCTGCAGACAGACATCTGGTTGGTGGTGAGGGTGCCGGTCTTGTCGGAGCAGATGACAGAGGTGCAGCCCAGGGTCTCCACAGAGGGCAGGCTGCGGACGATAGCGTTCTTCTTGGCCATCCGGCGGGTTCCTAGAGCCAGACAGGTGGTGATGACAGCGGGTAGACCTGGTAAAAAGAGAGATATGGCGATCAGAATGGGTTAGATATACTATAAAGGAACCCAATGTATTGCTTTCTGTATATCGTAGAAGGCTTCCCCTCACTCCTCATTCCCCCTCTCCTAGTGACTCTTACCCTCAGGGATGGCGGCCACGGCCAGGGCCACAGCAATCTTGAAGTAGTACACGGCGCCGCGGATCCAGGAGCCTCCGTGGACGGGGTCGCTGAAGTGACCAATGTTGATGAGCCACACAGCGATGCAGATCAGGGAGATGACCTTGGACAGCTGCTCCCCGAACTCATCCAGCTTCTGCTGCAGAGGCGTACGCTCCTGCTCCGTGGACGCCATCTCGTCCCGGATCTTGCCAATCTCCGTGTTGACGCCCGTGGCCACCACCACGCCCACTGCCTTACCCGCTGCTATGTTGGTGCCCTGTGGAGGAGAGAGGAGAGGTGGTGAGACAACAGGTGTACACTGCTGAGGGCTGTAATAATACTGGGGACCTGAACAAGTGGGGGAGGAACAGAAAAAAAAAACTGGAGAAGAGCACGATGAGTTTAAACTCATCTCCTCCAGTTTAAACTCCACATTCAATTCCCAGAGACATTAAAATCTCATGTAACGGAGATGAGAGGGAAAGGGGGAGAAAAGGAGACAATTCTTGGGTTGGCTAAAAGTGAAAGAGGATCATGTACTGAAGAGACAATAGAACTTGAAAGAGGAAGGCGGGAGAGAGGCTCCCAAGTGGTGCAGTGGTCACTGCATCTCAGTGCTAGAGGCGTCACTACAGACAACCTGGTTCGAATCCAGCCTGTATCACAATAGTCTGTGATTGGGAGTCCCATAGGGCGGCGCACAATTGGCCCAGCGTTGTCAAGAGTTTGGCCGGTGTAGGCCGTCATTGTAAATAAGAATTTGTTCTTAACTAACTTACTAAGTTAAATAAAAGGTTAAATAAAAAAATAAAATGGAATGGTTTTCTAGATACTCACACAGAAGAGCATGTTCTTCTTGTCCTGGTTGACAGCCCGGGGGTCAGGCACCGGGTCAGTGTGCTTGATCACAGAGACAGACTCTCCTGAAGGAGGAGAGGGATGAGAACCATCAAACAACGCAGCCCTTACACAGAGCAATGTGGTGATTGGTTGACATTTTGAAGGAAGATGGGTGTGGAATGACTTCACAGCTGACTGAGCAGGGCTGCCAATTACAAAATGCTGCATCCAAAGAGACTTTCACAATCCTGAATCTGCACTGCAGGGGGATGCAAGGCCCAGTGGGTAATCAGCTGAGCAAGCTCTGCACTGTTCTGATAAGCTGAGAGACTGTTTTTCACAGATTATAGCCATGAATGGGAGGGAAAAGCAGCTGAAATACCACCAACTCTACTACCAATTAAGGCAGTGGAGCAAGACAGGGTTTTCAGGACTAGCTTCTCATGACCCTCTTCCGTCTCTTCCATATCACTCTCTCCCTCTGTCAGCCTATCCTCATTCTCTATACTGTATTGACTAACAACTGCTGACTTATTCTTGAATAAAGGTTCAGTTGTCATTCGGAGAGAGAAATTCTTGTTCTCACACGGACTGTTTCAGGGTCATTCTCAAGTGGGGACTCAACTCTGAGCATTTCATCAGCCCATATATCCCAACTCAAACACTGGCAACTACATTCTACACAAAGATACAGCGAAGCTAAATAAGATTCATATTGTAAATCCCTGTAACATTGTGTTCTTGTTGTGCTTTTATGGATGCAGGAGCAATGGCAAGGAACGATAAAAAATACACTATACATATTAAAGTATGTGGACACCCCTTCAAATGAGTGGATTTGGCTATTTCAGCCACACCATTGCTGACAGGTGTATAGAATCGAGCACACAGCCATGTAATCTCCATAGACAAACATTGGCAGCAGAATTGCCTTACGGAAGAGCTCAGTGACTTTCAAAGTGGCACCGTCATATGATTTCTGCCCTGCTAGAGCTACCCCAGTCAACTGTAAGTGTTGTTACTGTGAAGTGGAAATGTCTAAGAGCAACAACTGCTCAGCTGCATAGTGCCAATAGTAAAGTTTGGTGGAGGATGAATAATGGTCTGAGGCAGTTTCATGGTTTCGGAGAAGGCCCTTTCCTGTTTCAGGATGACAACGCCACATGCACAAAGTGAGGTCCATACAGATATCGGTGTGGAAGAACCTGACTGGCCTGCACAGAGCCCTGACCTCAACCCCATCGAACACCTTTGGGATGAATGAGATGTTCGAGCAGGTGTCCACATACACTACATGACCAAAAGTATCATACATAACATGAGAAATACATAGACTGAAAATAAACAAGGCCTAGATCTCACCTGTCAGAATGGACTGGTCCACCCTCAGGGTTGTGGATTTGATGGAGGTGAGTCGAATATCTGCAGGAACTTTGTCACCAACTGTGGAGAAAACAAAACAAAATGGAGGGAGACCATTAAAAAAACCCACCCAAATCCACTAATTCCTTTAATTTACAGTGTTAAATAACACTAATATGTGAGAACAATATTTTCTGTGAATAAATGTTTCATTTTGGCATATAATAAGGTTGGTATCAACATGGAAAACTGTTGTGGAAATCTGTTGCAGCTCAAGTAGACTACAAAATCCACAATGCAATGCTCTCTCTATGGGCTGGTTGGCTGGCTGGATAGCTAGCAAGCAAACGTAGCTACACACAATAATACCAAAGACAATATCAGCATGTGAAGTAGCTAGTTGGATGTAAAATTGCACTATCAATTTAGGGGTCTACAATCTCACCATGTTCAACCTGCAGATCGAAGTGCCTCACAGTAGAGTCTGACATTCGCAACAGCAGATATACTTTTGAGAAGATGGGAAATGTTACCCATGCTAGTCAAATGGTCCGCGCGGTGCATTCTGGGCGTCAACAAGAAGTAAAACATCGCACAATCCTTTACATTACGCACTTAAGGAAAACAGGCACGTTTCTCGACAAATATACTGATTGAGAAGGGATTGCGTGTCGATTAGCTTAGCAACCGCGTGACGCAGCATGACAATGTGATCACGATTAGTCTGCTGGATGCTATAGATCTCCGATCTATAGCATCTCTGGCAACGGCATCATGCAATGCACCCTGGACTAAAGAGGCAGACAAATTGGAGCGATGTGAGAGTCCCTCCGTTAAATTACACATTTCTCAAGGTAGGAATATCGCAAAAATATGATCAATGGCTCATTCGAGAGAAGACATCCTCCCAAGTTATGACATCGGCCAGTATTGTATTTATGACATGATAAACGTTATTGCAATCTAAAAGTCGTATTCCTATTAGCTTCCAGTGTAGTGAGAGAGACAACACAGTGCTACGGTCATACCGGACGGATTTCTGCCTGCTTGAACGCCAATAACTCAGATACACGTTAAAACATGAAATGACGCAGGGAAAAAAAAAAAAAAAATCGATAGAACATAACACAGATACAAAAACAATATAACATTCAAAATGGGTGAACCTTTCCTTTAAGTACAACTAGAGCAGGTCTTAAAAAAAACAAAAGTACAATGTAAATTCCAAAATAGTCTTCACACCACTGAATGGGACAGTCACAAGAGCTCATTAAAGGCTCTTGACATTTATTAGCTGCGGCTGAGAGGAGGGTATCAGCGTATCCTACTGTCGGCTTGAAAGAACAACGCACAGGGATTCAAAATTATATTGATAAATTGCTTTAGGCAGGGTGGTTGATTAAGAACGCAGAATTTAAAGGGCTTGTTCTTTTGATGTAATTTTACAGTATATAAACAAGACAAAAAAAAGCCAATGATGAATTCTTTCTCCAGAGGACAGTTTTGACAGACCCTGATGTAAACAGACCCTTGGACCACCTCAGTGATAGAAGGGGGAGAAGAGAGACAGGCGAATTGCATGAGACCTGCAAAACACACATCCAAAAATGGGAAAACTATTTTGATCAGTTAATACAGTGCAGTAGCAGGGGTTTTTATGTGAACGTTGCTGGTCAACCTCATGGAACAGGGGAGGCCACCTAGCTGGCAGTCTCTTTACACAATATAATTACTATTTCTAGCTTTATCCCGCCAAAGGTTCTGATAATACTATAACAATGTGTGTATATATATATATATTTTTTTTTTCATTCTGGCATTTTGCACCTGCCCTGTGTTTTTTGAAGCTGCTTGATGAAGTAATTTCTCCACGGGGAGCAATAAAGTAATTTATGTTTATATTTTTGTTTAGTGTAGATCAATCTTGACAGGAGAGTGAAGGATGGATTGGGAGGAGAGAAAGGAGGGAGCGAGATTAGGGTAGAACAAAAAAATACAATGACAAAAGAAAGATTTCCCCAGCTCCCTGTGCACTAATTTATATATCTTTTTTTAAATAACTGTCAAAATGCCCCTAAACCAAACTATCTAACTATCCCAACACACTAGAGGGTCATGGAGTAGGGTAACCTACTTTTGAAGAAAATGAGAGCAGAGTGCCTGTAAGATTAGGTCTTCATTCGACAAGTTGCTCATCAAGTAGCCTAACAGTATGGATCGGTGCCATCAATGGTGAATACAAAAACCAAAGGCTTAATAACTCCATAGCCAAACAGTTCATAAGGAAAGACACAATTAGTTTACTGGTCATTGTTAGGCTGTTAGTCGACTGAGATCGTTTTAGTCGAGCAGTAACAAATATACAGTTGAAGTCTGATGTCTCCATACACCTTAGCCAAATACATTTAAACTCAGTTTCACAATTCCTGACATTTAATCCTAGTAAGAATTCCCTGTCTTAGGTCAGTTAGGATCACCACTTTATTTTAAGAATGTGAATTGTCAGAATAATAGTAGAGAGAATGATTTGAGCTTTTATTTTGTTCATCACATTCCCAGAGGGTCAGAAGTTTACATACACTCAATTAGTATTTAGTAACATTGCCTTTAAATTGTTTAACTTGGGTCAAACGTTTCGGGTAGCCTTCCACAAGCTTCCCACAATAAGTTGGGTGAATTTTGGGCCATTCCTCCTGACAGAACTGATACCCCTTTCCCACTAAAAAAGATCTGGTGCTGGTTCAAAGTTGGTTCAACATGCGAACCTTCTCAGAACCTGTCGTTACGTCACTGTGTACGTCGCCATACGTCTTAGCTTTCCCAGAAACGCTTGCGCCTACATCAAGCATAACAATGGCGGACTACATAGTCTTTCTGAAAATGTTTCTCCTGGCTTTGCGATCCTATATTGGGGTCAGAAGACGTTTAGAACACATCTACTAGCGCTGTGTTTTTAGCAATGGCGGTCACAACCTTTCCCGTCGTGTTGTTGGTCACAATAAACTCGCCCCCAGCGTAAGCATGACGTGGTAAAATAACAGTTCTAGTCCAGTAAAGAGTTGGTGCCGCTTTGGAACCAATTTTCCTGGCCGAGAACCGGTTCTTTGGCTGTCGAAACACAGAGAACTGGTTCGCGAGTAGGCACCGGCTCCGAACCGGCTCTCAAAATGCTTTGGTGGAAAAGGGGTATGAGTCAGGTTTGTAGGCCTCCTTACTCGCACACACTTTTTCAGTTCTGCCCACAAATGTTCTATAGGCTTGAGGTCAGGGCTTTGTGATGGCCACTCCAATACCTTGACTTTGTTGTCCTTAAGCCATTTTGCCACAACTTTGGAAGTATGCTTGGGGTCATTGTCCATTTGGAAGACACATTTGCGACCGAGCTTTAACTTCCTGACAGATAGATACTTTATTGATCCCCGGGGGGAAATTTCTTAAATGTTTTGAGATGTTGCTTCAATATATCCAAATACATTTCCTTCCTCGTGATGCCATCTATTTTGTGAAGTGCACCAGTCCCTCCTGCAGCAAAGTACCCCCACTACATGATGCTGCCACCCCCCCGTGCTTCACGCTTGGGATGGTATTCATCGGCAGGCGTTTGGAAATTGCTCCCAAGGATGAGCCAGACTTGGAGGTCTACAATTTGTTTTCTGAGGTCTTGGCTGATTTATTTTGATTTTCCCATGTCGTCGAGCAATGAGGCACTGAGTTTGAAGGTAGGCCTTCAAATACATCCATCCACAGGTACACCTCCAATTGACTCAAACGATGTCAATTAGCCTATCAGAAGCTTCTAAAAGCATGACATTTTCTGGAATTTTCCAACTGTTTTAAAAAAGGCAGTCAACTTGGTGTATGTAAACTTCTGACACACTGGAATTGTGATAGTGAATTATAAGTGAAATAATCTGTCTGTAAACAATTGTTGGAAGAATTACTTGCGTCTTCCACAAAGTAGATGTCCTAACCGACTTGCCAAACTATAGTTTGTTAACATGAAATCTGTGGAGTGGTTGAAAAATGAGTTCATGACATCAACCTAAGTATATGTAAACTGCTGATCCAACAACAGGTCAAACGTACTCATTCAAGGGTGTTTCTTGTTACTATTATTTTCTATATAGAATAATACTGAAGACATCAAAACTATGAAATAACACATGGAATCATGTTGTAACCAAAGTGTTAAAAACAAAATATATTTGAGATTCTTCAAATGGCCACCTTTTGCCTTGACAGCTTTGCACACGCTTGGCATTCTCTCAACCAACTTCATGAGGTTGTCACCTGGAATGCATTTCAATTAATAGGTGTAGCTTCTTAAAAGTTCATTTGTGGAATTTCTTTCCTTTTTAATGTGTTTGAGCCAATCAGTTGTGTTGGGGTGGTAT
Organism: Thymallus thymallus; assembly: GCA_023634145.1. Taxonomy (NCBI): domain Eukaryota; kingdom Metazoa; phylum Chordata; class Actinopteri; order Salmoniformes; family Salmonidae; genus Thymallus; species Thymallus thymallus. The sequence continues at coordinate 34,903,779 of CM042403.1, read as the reverse complement.
ACAGAAGATAACCCTATTTGGTAAAAGACCAAGTCCATATTATGGTAAGAGTTCAAATAAGCAAAGAGAAACGACAGTCCATCATTACTTTAAGACATGAAGGTCAGTCAATACGGAAAATGTCAACTGAAAGTTTCTTCAAGTGTAGTCGCAAAAACCTTCAAGCGCTATGATGAAACTGGCTCTCATGAGGACCGCCACAGGAGTGTAACGCTTTAAATGGTGACACTGATTTATTTACAATTAAAAGGCACATTTACGGGTTAGGGGAGGGTTTGGCCGGCCGGATTGTCCTTGTCCCATCGCGCTCTAGCATCTCCTGTGGCGGGCCGGGCGCATGCACGTTGACTCAGTCGCCAGGTTTACGGTGGTTCCTCCGACACATTGGTGCGGCTGGCTTCCGGGTTAAGCGTTCATTGTGTCAAGAAGCAGTGCGGCTTGGTGGGTTGTGTTTCGGAGGACGCACTGCTCTCGACCTTCACCTCTCCCGAGTCCGCGATTGGACAAGACTGTAACCACAAATTGGATATGACGAAATTGGGGATAAAAATGTAAAAAAAAAAAAAAAAAAAAAGGCACACTTAACCATCCCATCTGGTTTGGGCTTAGTGGGACTATCATTTGTTTGTCAACAGGACAATGACCCAACACACCTCCAGGCTGTGTAAAGGCTATTTGACCAAGAAGGAGAGTGATGGAGTGCTGCATCAGATGACCTGTCCTCCACAATCACCTGACCTCAACCAAATTGAGATAGTTGACCATGCGCCAAGATGCAAAATGCACTTCTCTGTAGAATGCGCTCTCTCCTGCCAATTTGTGAACATTCATTCAGCATTGTGTGAATTGTTTGCATTTGATTGTTAGTGTATATCAATTCCTCATTACATTTATCACCAGTAGTACATTTACTGTTAATTCCTGTAATTTCTAAACTACAAATGTTTGTTACTTTGGTCATTTATTTTAAATGCATTCAATATTATTATTCCAGTCTTCCTGTTCTCATTGTCGGAGTGGACAACCTATGCTACACTTGTGAGAAACAAGTTTTGGTTTATTTCATTCTATTTAAGAGTTGTCAATTTAGTCAGTCATTGTCTTTTGTTTGGAGCGCTCCTGTCAATGTTGAGGATCCGCACGAAGGACCCACACAAATAGTAGGCCTATAGTCTACCTGGCCTGCGCGCAAATGGAGGCATATAAATGTGTCCATTTGGGGATGTGATAGTATTGATGATTGGCTTAATGCACCACCACTAACGACATCTGATCCAATGGAAACATTAAAAAAAAAATAATAATAATAATAGCTCAAGCAGTAGAACATTTGAGGTGCTGGTAATCAGCTCCGGTGAGCTCCTGCCCAGTCTTCTTATCCCTTGCGCAAATAGCCTACAGCGGTGTCAAATAGCCTGCAGGTTACAATGTAATTTGTTGGCTTTATGTAGGCTATTTTTACATAGTTGGCAATAGAATATGCTTTTTAGGTTTGTATAATTTTTATTTAGATTGATACATTTGATTAACTACATGACAATGATTGAGATATGAAATGAAACAGTTTCACGAAAATGTGCATATGAAAACCATAACTGACACGCAGATTGGTAGAAATGGTAAGATAAATGAGCATTCCACATGAGAAATGTTGCCGACTCCTCGTGTACCCTGTTACCAGCAACTTCAGGAGAGTAATGTCAGAATCTGCAAAAGCCAGCAGGAGCAGGAGAATAGTTGGGTCAGTTTAAGGTTATTTAGATCTCTGGCGCCCTCATGAGGCATTTGTCGTATTTCATCAAATCGTAAGCTTTAGCATCAGACAAGCTCAATGCATATAGTTGATTTTATTAAAACACATAGGGTGTGTCTACATATTGAAAAACATACATTTAAACATTGACCAATTGATTGGTCGAAAGACCAGACGACTTTGTCGATCAATCACGTTTTATGGTCGGTGACAACCCTACATTAGTCATGGTGCAGGGCTGAGTATCACTCCGCCTCCTTGGATGTTGCTGTGGCTTTGAGAACCTGTACCAACGGTCACCCTATCCATCAGCATGGTGAATGAGGCTTTATTTAGCAGTCCATATTTCTGAGAAAGGAACAGACGGTCACTTCCACATTGGGGACCTTTTCCTCCCCAGACATCTCAGAGGATCAGCCCCCTCGAGTGAGAAAGACAAATGTCAGGCAACACGTACTTGAGTCTTATCACCTCATCAGCCTACAAAGGCCAAGGCAAAGCGGCTCCTCTTCAGCAAAGAGTAAACACTCAAACGCACACGCTGTAACATGGAACCTGGCCTAAACTGCAGTGGTGCTCCTGAATGCCTGTGTGGAGCTGTGTAAAATGTGTTACTACAGACCACAACAGAAGGAAAGCTGTTCATATCCATCCTCCAGTCCTGATAAACAGGTAGCTATTACAAACAATCAACCACGCCACGTGCCAGCCCTGGCTCATCAGTGGCCAGGGAGGTTTGATTTGCTCCTACAGCTCCCTGGCGAGGTAGCACGTAGGCCTGAACATTCCCAGTCGTTTCACGCAGTCAAAGTCCCCAGGGAACCACCTGCTGTTCTCATGAATGGTAAGAGAAAGGAGCCATCAAACACAAGGTACATAAAACAAAGCGCTGGAGACGCACAGCATGCTGTGTGAACCTACATCCATGACCTAATAAAAATCTGACAACCCCTTCGTGTCAGTTGTGTGAATAAAAAAATAAAAAAAGACAATGAGAAAAGGGAGGATGAAGAGAGACTGATGAGCAAGAAGAGAGACTGATGAGCCTCTAAACACATGAAAGGAAAGTGCAACCATCTGGTTCGCTAATGATTTATCTGATCAAATCTTGCCCTTTTGTAAATGTTAGATATGTCAATGCCCCTTGGACCGCCTCGCCAGCACTGCCATGGTGGTGGGATGTTGTAGCAGGCAACAAGACCACGAAGCCAGAGTCTGCTGCGGTGGTCCAACTCACACACTACACAAGCACGAGTGACCATCCTTGTCATCGGTCAAATGCATTCAGTTGTTCAAATGACTAGGTAAAACAGTGTTTGGCTTAAAATGTTGCTAGTGGTACCGCAATGCAGTGCCCGACAAACTGGCAATTCATTTTCCAGAATCAATGTTAATTGATACTCCTATTTTAGTAGTGACTGCTCTGAGCGCAATTTGAGAAGTTGAGACATTAAAAGGTTATCGTTAGAAAGGCTCCCTTCTCTATTAGAGTATAATAATGTCTCAACGTGTTTCAGTATCCATATGACCGATTCAGTCGGACTAGGGAAGTGACATATGGAAAAATGCAGTTCTGTTAAAACAGTGAGAAAAAAAAAAATAGCAGGTGAATTCACAGACTGTCGAAATCCCACTTCCCGCAGAGAGAACGTTTTATTTATGCTGCTGAAGCTCATTTTTCACAGGAGTGGAGAGTGTAGCTTGTTGTCGTCGTCCAATCACAGGTCAATGGAAGATGGATTTTCTTTTTTTTTTAATCACAGAACTAAAACGTTTAATGATAAGGACAGGCTACAACACCAAGAGATTACAGATTGGCTGATACTTAACCTGAATGGAGTGGTTATTTACTGTAGGAGTCGGAAGGGCAGAAAGCGCACAGTTTAAGTGATGTAGTCTCCATTAGCCTAGCTAATGCTAGCTACACATCTTAACTAGCTTATCTTGGTTTGATGCAGTAATGACAGGTATAATGTAATCAGATGAGATAAATACTCAGTGGTCAGGTATTAGATACACCCATCTAGTACCGGGTCAGACCCCCCTTTGTCTCCAGAACAGCCGGAAATCTTTGGGACATGGGTTCTACAAAGTGTTGGAAACGTTAAAACGTTGCTCAATTGGTATCAAGGGACCTTACGTGTGCTAGGAAAACATTCCTCACACCACCAGCCTGTACCATTGACTCCAGCAGGATGGGGCCATGGACTCATGCTACCTACGCCAAATCCTGACTGCCATCAGCACGACGCAACAGGAACCCTTCGGACTGGCAATGTTGTTCCAGTGGTGAAAGCGTGCTCACTGGAGTCTCTTCTTTTTTGCAGATAGGAGTGTAACCCGGTGGTAGTCTGCTGCAATAGCCAATACGTGACAAGGATCGACGAGTTGTGTGTGTTCTGAGATGCCGTTCTGCACACCACTGTTGTACTGCGCTGTCATTTGCCTGTTTGCTTGCACGATTCTTGACATTCTCCTTCGATCTCTCGTCAACGAGCTGTTTGTCACACCATTCTTGGTAAACCCTAGATATCGCATGTGAAAAGCTCACGAGGTCAGCTGTTTCTGAGATACTGGAACCTGCCTGCTTGGCATGGATGTAACTGAATGCCTCTATGCCCATCGGTCTGCTTTATAAAGCGAGCCACGGCCACGTGACTCACTTTCTGTAGGAGAACCTAATAAAACTGGCCACTGAGTGTAACTAGCAATAACGTAATCTACCAGCGTAGGTCAACTTGTTTGCTATATCTCCCCCTCCCTACTACCAGCGTCACTCATGAGCTCCGGTTAATAAAACAGCAAATAAATATTTTTTCCCCCCTCATATAGTAGCGTTACAGCATTGTTGCGTTAGGTATTCATTTCCCCTTGATGATGATCGGGACTTGTTAGTGGTAGTGTTATGATAACTGCCCTTTGATTTATATTTTGTGAAGAAAAAAAAAATACACACCTCATCTTTGTTGTGAGTGGCAAAGGGAAGGGCTTGGTGTATGCGAAAATGGGAAGGTGCACACAGCACAGAAGGAGCAAAGGTGACAAGACTAAAAACACAATAGTGATCACACAACACTGGGTTATCAAAGCGATGGAGCAGGGGTGGGCAAACATTTTGGATCGAGGGCCACATCGAGATCTCAAATTTGTCGTTCAAGTCTGGCCTGGAGTGTTTACTAAAACTCCCCCCAAAAAATTCAGATGATCAGTTTATTGGAAGGCTCTTACCGGCCACCTCCACGATGTCACCCGGTACAAGGTCTCTGGACTTGATCCTCTGCACGCTCTTCCTGTCCTGCCGGTACACCTTTCCCATCTCCGGCTCGTACTCTTTGAGCGCTTCAATGGCATTCTCCGCATTTCGCTCCTGTAAGGCAAAAGCAACCAGATTAAATCAATATTATTCACAGAGATAATGTAAGCTTTACGTGTGGGTCGATGACCAGAACCCACACAAAGAGCATTTAGAGATGGTTAAAGAATGAGAATGATCACTTTACCAGTGACCCTTAAGCTAGGCAAGGAAGCAAACCCAAGCGAAAAGTGTTTCCAACAAAACATTGTAATCGACATATCACAGTATTAACAAATGCTAATCTGTGGGTATCATCACAAGCCAAAGAAAAAACAAACAAAAGGACCAAATGAAAATACAGCCATTACACTTAAGAGGCTCAACTTCAGATTTAAGGAAACAATACATTCCTAGCTCACTCAACCCTGTGAATTCAATGGACTTGTATTTTTAACATCTTGTATGTTTAATGTCACAGTCAGTGTGCCATCAGATATGGCGGAGGACTGGAGCACAGTGTACCACAGTGAAACCCTCCCAGTCCCTCCACCGCCCCCCCGTCCTTTCCTCCCCAATCAACTACCAGCGATCTGATGACCTTTCCCCCAGAGGGACCGTCACAACCAGCTAGCCTGGCAGCACGCTGGACAGGGCACTCTCTGGCCTCTCATCGGATGGGAACACGGACACAAAGTCTCCATTAAAAACACAGGCTGCTGCAGGGAGTGTTGTAGGTTGTTAGCAGTTGCCGTGATAACCGTTGTGGGCATTGATTGGTCCAAGGCGCCTGTATTGAAGTAGAGTTTGGTCGAGGACTGAGTAGAATTCAAAGGTATTCTGAACATGTTCGTCATCATAACCTCCACCGTCCCCAACCAAGCTTTGTTTGCTTATACAATGGCAAACTACCTGACAGGCAACAGGGCTTAGAGCATAATATAATATATGTTCCTACTACCATAAGTGCCAGTCTCCACAACTGCAAACACTAGCCTAATTTTACAGAATATGGCATGCTAGAGTAAATTAACTTAACGTTAGACATTGCATTTGCTTAGTAGCAGCAGCAGCATGTTGGCATTTTAATGAATTTGACAATACACCTAAATCAAGTGAGGTGCAGCAGAAGGCTCGGGAGATGATCGAACAGCCCCAGGGGATTCCGCAGAGGTAAAACACACAGACCACAGTGAACGGGAGACTGCGCTGAGTGATGTACTGTATGTAGGGGCGCAACAGTTCACCAAACCCACAGTTCGGTACGTATTGCAGTTTTGGGGTTACGGTTCAGCAGGAAAATGAAATGCAGTAACATTTGTTTATTTTAGAAAATACAAAAAAATAAATCCTGGTATTTCTGATTCCATATATAATAATTATTATTATTATTATTATTATTATTATTAGAGTGAATGCCTGATGAGAACAGGAACACCAACACTTTGTATTTTCTTAAATGAAAACACGATTACTCATCAACACAAAACTTAAAGTGCAATACGAGTGTAAAATCAATATTTAAAACATGGCTCAGACATTGTATTGGCCTATGCTAGGCTGGGTAACTCAAGGACATTCAGAGACTTGTCCCGAAGCCCCTCCTCCATTGTAAGGTGAACCTACGCCCCAGTCTGAGGTCCTGAGCAGTTTTTAAATCAGGATCTCTGTACTTTTCTCCGTTCATCTTTCCCTCAAGCCTGACTATTCTCCCTGTCACTGAAAAACATCCTCACAGCATGATCCTGCCACCACAATGCTTGACTGTAGGGATGGTGCCAGGTCGCTTCCAGAAATGATGCTTGGCATTCAGGCCAATGTGTTCAATCTTGGTTTCATCAGACCATGAGACCTTTAGGTGCCTTTTGGCAAACTCCAAGTGGGCCATCAAGTGCCTTTTACTGGGGAGTGGCTTTTGTCTGGCCACTACCATAAAGCCCTGATTGGTGGAGTGCTGCAGAGCTGGTTGTCGTTCTGGAAGGTTCTCCCATCTCCACAGAGGAACTCTAGAGCTCTGTCAAGAGTGACCATCAGGTTTCACAGAGCCACACACTGTACTGAGCGGCAGAGGTATGTTCAGTGGCAGTGTAAAGTGTGCAACTGATTGTTCTCAAATGAGAGCCGAGAAAGGCCTTGGTGTGAATTACAATGAGTCTTTTTGAAATGTGGGTAATCTCATTTACATCCTGCACATTAAGAAAAAAATACTTGGCTCTCGATTAGATGTTTGTCTTAGCCACAGTATCCAGGGTGTATTCTGAATAGAACGACTCACCACAGGGTTCTATGGCTAGAGACAGATTTCATTATCTTGGTTGAGGAATATATTAGAAATCCACAGTTTGGCAGGGTGTAAAAGCCATATGGCAAGAAAGACTGTTCTGTACTAAACCTCAGTGGTCAATGACACCATTGACCAAAAAGGTATAACTAACAAAACAGACTATATGGACCTGCTTTAAATGGGATTCCTTCCGGCTGTGGGTGGACATTTGCTCAACAGGACACTTTCTAGTCATCTAAATCACCTCTCCACAACCTTAGCCTGTGCCTCAATATATCAATTCCTAAACTACAGGTGCCAAGCGTGAAATAGACTCCATAAGACAATACATTTAGAACACAGTAAGCCTTTACTGTTACTCCATCACTACTATCCCCCTACACTAACTCGCCTGTTACCAACCCGGTTGCCAAGTGAAGTCATCAGCATTATCTGCTGTGGTCTTTTTATGGGCCATGCGCACGGCGGGTGCTAGGAGTCCCTGTGCCCATCGAGCAGCGATCCGCTCCTGCCTCTGCTCTGACAGAATGGTAATTAGGCTGTGTGCCTCCAAGCCTGCTCCTGCAACCAAGGTGCAGGAAGCCAAATTAATAATCCAACCCCTGTCCATGACCTGTCACTTAGCCACCTTGGCCTAAGCCAGAAGTTTAGGGGAACCACAAGCAGTGAGACATACCGTACAACCATATAGGTTGTACCATTCAGATATTTATATTTTTACCCCTAAAAGGAGCCAAGAGTGAGAGGGGGGGGGGGGGTCGGCATGTGGGTGGGGGGGCAGGACATCACAGGCCAGTCAGGGCAATGAATGAGACTAAAATAAAACCAAGGAGGAGAAAGTGGGACGAGGGTTTTGGCATGGGTGAAAAAATAAAGGCAGGGAGGAAAACTAGGACCTGCTTTCTCTCTGCGGCTGGCCTGGGGACTCCAGTGGGATGCTTACTCCATCTTTAGCCTGAATGGGGAGTGTTATCTAGTTAGATCTGGAATTCTACAATGACAACTCAATATAGGCTACTCCTTTTTTTTCCCCTTCTCATAAACAAAAAGTTTCACTATCCAACTCCATCCCCCTCTGCATCTAGGGATTTCTTGACACTGGGAGCGAAAAAGTAATACTTCTTGTGCATCTAGACTAGAGTGACTATATGGGATCATACATTTTCCACAATTCTTGCAGGTTTTTTGTGGCTTGGTTTTAGCAGTGCCATCAGTGGCACAAGCTTGTTTGAACAACAGCTGGGACTGGGAGACATGCATTAACAAGTTATAAAGCTTCAAAGCCCATTAGACATGATTCATCCCTTCGAGACAGACATCAGCACAGGTGTGTCAGAATACTCCACCGAGGCACATATTGATGTCCAACAGTCCTGCTGGAGTAAAGGAACTAATGTGAATGTCCAACAGTCCTGCTGGAGTAAAGGAACTAATGTGAATGTCCAACAGTCCTGCTGGAGTAAAGGAACTAATGTGAATGTCCAACAGTCCTGCTGGAGTAAAGGAACTAATGTGAATGTCCAACAGTCCTGCTGGAGTAAAGGAACTAATCTGAATGTCCCGTAACAAAATAGGGATGGAATGACAAAGCTGAATTCATGGTGTTTATGTCACACCTTTCATGTGAAGATCCCACTGTACTACTGCACATTGTGACTCACCTCACACTACCATTGTGTTAGCAGTGGAGAGAAGAACTAGTGAGTAGAGGCTGGACTTAAATCCATCAAACCATGTTCTGTAGAACTACACACAGTGCTCCAGGGGAGAACTATGCAGTGAAACACTTTTAAACTTGATATAGTCAGCAATGAGTAGGCAAGAACGGTTATCGCTGATCACTAATCTTTAATTAAGTTGATCAAACAAAATGTATAAGAGATGTATAGGCTAATCACATTGTGTAGTTTCCCTCGAGCAACAGTTAAGGCACTTGGCTGGCAACACCATTACACAGCCATGATTCAACCGACTAACTTCTAAACTGAATGACTAGGGTTTTAAATGTGGATAGCTACATATAGGCCTAGCTATATGCTGTATATCTTCATTCTCCTGCGTCATAAAGGACTGAGAAGAATAGCCTCTGGTTCCGCTCTAAGCTTGGTTCTATTTTTAACTGTCTTTTTGTTAATGGCATTTTCTCTCCCCAAGGCTCAGAGATTCGGTTTGGGCAGGCAGGCGTTTAACAGGCAAGAGGACGTCCACAGGGATCCTTCCAAACCCTATTCCTGACATTCAATCCCTGCCATCAGGGGAACCAGCTCAGTGACCAATCACAGGCATCTAATGGTTGTCCTTGACTGGAGTGACCAAAGAACTCTCATTAAACCAGCCAGGGGCAAATTTGTACATCCTTTCAGTTTCTTCCTCATGCACACAATTAATTCCCTAAATTTACAGTGAGTGAGGCAATCAGTTATCTGTAGATATGGCCTACTCCTATCATAAGCTAGGCCTACTATTAATTATATTAATTTTAAGGTGGGACAGTCTATCAAACCAAGAAAGTTAACCATATTAAAATAAAAAAAAGTTGTAAAAGATTTGCTTACCTGCCAGACACCCACGATGGCATTTGCTATTAGAATCAGCAAAATTACAAAAGGCTCCACAAAGGCTGTGATGGTCTCCTCTCCCTCCTCGAACCAGGCCAGCACCTAATACAGGAGACAACAATAAAATATACACACACACACACACACACACATTATACCCTGCAGTACCAGATATCAATGTCTCAGTCAGATAGCAGCTTTAGGGTGTAACGGAGATGAGGCGAGCCAGAGCAAAGGCTCAAGGTAACAGAGCACTATTGCAAAACCAGAGCAAAGGCAATCACTTGGTAATAGTGACTTATTCAATTTGGGTGAAAAGTAGCCAGTGGAGAGTGACAAGGCTCGTCATGACTGAAAGTGTGGCTGTCAGCACAAGCCCATCAAACACCTTAGCATTTGTACATCTAGGTCAGCTACTGCAGAGAGATGTAGCAATTCTCCACTGACCTCTCAGCTGCAGGACTTCCAGCTACATCAATCAAATCGAATGTTGAACATGCCATTTCTAATACCCGTAGTTCACATTCAAAGCACCACACAACTCTACCCTGTTCAGGCATCCAGTCTCTGGCTAAGCATTTTGTCCTCAACAGCAAGCAACTACTCTTTAAAGTGGTGTTCATTTCCATGAAGTCCTTCTCAGCCACTGAAATAGGATGCATGGGTTTAAACCAGCGGTTTGAATGACCACATTACATAATTTGTTGAGGTACAACCATTTTACCTCAGAAATGACTTAGAGAGCGGGGACAATGGTAGAAATGACTGTAAATTTCCCTGTACATCTAAAAACTAGTATACACTTCAAAGGGCTGGAGTGGTAGCTTCCCACACACCAGTGCTCATAAAGGCCAAGCTTCATCTTGTATGCTATGTAATGACCACTTCTTTGAAAGAAGAGGTTAAAAAAAGCCACATCCTCTCATTCTATTTTGATGTCGCCGACAGTCAATCATGAACAGGGAGGAGATGGAGCAGAGTAGCACTCCTCCTCAGGAAGTGGAGTACACTACAGAGGCCTCTGCGTCATTAACTCGGAGCCCACCTAATTATCCTTGTCAAGCTCTCTGGTGATAACAGTAAATAATATATGACTCATTTGCGCAATGAATAGGGGATTGCAAGCCTATCACCAATTAGTAAATGTGTTCAGCATAATGACAGTGTTTCTGTCCCAATTCATCAAAACTTATCCAGAGAATGGGTCTATTTCTAAACAGGGACAGAAGTAACTTGTCTCCTCGATCAGAATCTAGGCCAGAACTAGAAATGTGTCACATACTAGGATTATCATCCTAACCCAGTTAGAGGTAATGCCTATCAAATCAAATGCCAATTAAAAATGTGAACATCTTGACAGCTCAAGCACGCTTGTGTGTGATCTGTACTACTGGATGCAATTTACAGGCAAGATTCCTGGCCATCATCACTATGTGTGACTGTCCCTGCAGCTGGTGATATTTACAGCGTTGTGGCGTTGAATACCAGCCAACAGGAAGGGAAATGGGATCACAACTAGTGAGGCAACTTGTGACATAAAACACAAACATTGTTTATGTCCAGATGAACTGCTTCCCCTGAAGGGATATGATAGGGCCTTACTAAAGGGAGTAGATGAGGCATAATTGGACAACAGCAGGAAAAGTAGGCTCAGAACAGGTGCAAGAAAATGGCTGACAACCAGTGACTCGCTAACAACTAGAAACTCAATCTCCATCAACATAGCAGACTTGGATATATTTCTCAGCTGTCCCCCACAAAAACACACACCCCTCGTTCTGATGCAGTAACCTAAGATGTAATGACATACAAGTATGTGCAACAACCAATTATGCTTAAATTACTGGACAAATGCCAGTTTACCATCACATTTTCACCAGAATAGACAGTCAGATACCATACAAAACTGACATGGGTCTGGAGCTGAGGCCTAATGGAAACCCAGGGGCTAGCAATTTATTAAGAAACCCTAGAGGGGTTTTGTGCGTTCCCCAAACATTATGCTTGTATACTTATTCTGGACACATGAAGCATACCATCATCCTCATGTGAATAAATGAATCGTAATTATATACTTACAAAGGATATGCAGGCTGCAAGAAGTAGAATCCTCACAAGAAGATCTTCAAACTGTTCAACTACCAGTTCCCATAAAGATTTTCCTAAGAAAACAAAAGAGGGTTTGATTGAATCCAAATAATTGGATACTTTGAAAAAGTAAATTAACAAAAAAAATGAACCATTTACTTACCCTCCTCAGCAGGCAATTCTGCGGTTCATTCAATGGATATCACACCGGAAAGAGAGGACAACAGTGAGAGGACTGTTACAACCGACAATTCCGAAGTGTTTCAAAAGGGAAAATGCATCAAGATAGACGGACTGGAGGACAAACATACGATACACTGAATACCGTTTAGAACAAGCAGACTATTTAAAAAAAAAAAAAAAAAAAAAAAGTTACATCATGTTCCTTTAGCTCGTTTACTGAAATTGTTTCAACACACGAGACTGTACATGTTCATGACGTCAGCAATTTTGTTCAAACAAGCCGGTTGCTGAAGAACGCCAACGGCAGTTTAGCGAGCTAACTATGAGCCAACTATGAGCCAACTATGAGCCAACTATGAGCTAACTATGAGCTAACTATGAGCTAACAGGCCGTACACCGGGATGTCACATTTCAGAAACATGTTAACTCACCGTTAGGTCCCCATTTTTCCCGCTGCCTCTTCACCTGGTCTAAACCTAGACCAGTGCTTTCGTTCACGTTGAAGTGGCTGTAAACTTCCTCCACCGTCTTTGTGTGAGCGTTCTCCATGGCGAGTAGCCAAGCCAGGTCACACACTAGCTCGCTAACGGTAGCTGCTTAGCTGAAACCTCACCGATTCCTCACTTATTTTGTCTTCCCCTGAAATGTATTTGTTTCCCCAAACACTAAATAACCTCACTTGTAATGAAAACTTGATAGTTAGTCCTCACACTTAGGAGAGCGATGCCTTCCCCCCCACCCGTCAAACTCACCGGTTAGCTACAACGTCCCAGACACAACCATGAAATACGGATCATTCATACCACCATCAAACCGATTTAAAAAATATATATATATAACGTACGAAAAATGCGTCCCTGTAATTGGATAATGCAAGTGGCTACACCGTAGGTCTGACAAGTTCAGCCTTCGTGGATGTCCGCTGTCTTGTGTGCTGCTGCGGATTTACTCCTGTCACCATCAGCACCGATCACATTTGTCCGCTGGCCTTTCACGTGCTGCGAATGCTGTGCTCGGTGTCCTCATGTGGAATGCGCCTATTGGTTGGAGACACCGGAAATCCCATTTTCTTCCCGATCTTTCGGTCCTTATAGTTACCACAGCCACAAAGTCATAATTATGTTTAAACCCCGCCTTTAAAAAAAAACTAAAAAAAACATGTCTCTTCAAAAACTATGATTTTAAACCTAACCTTGACCACACTGCTAACCTTATGACTAACCCTAAAATAAGACCACATTTTTATGCTAGCCAATTTTGACTTTGTGGCTGTGGTAACTACTGACAAACCGAGCTTTCGCCTGTGTCCCTTATCAGCGAACTCCCTTCTTCTTCAGTGGGATTTATCGGCGTTTGGCATTCAATGTTATTGTGCCTTACCGCCACCCACTGTACTAGAGACAGGGAGAAAGTATATCCTACCTGCCAGCCCCTTAGCTCTTTAAAAAAGATTACATTCTTGAGACTATATCTAATGATGTTCTACTTAATATACTCTTAAAACAAATTGTCTGTATCCCCTTCTCCCTCATACTTGATCTCAGCCTCTCTCTTTCCCTCTGATAGTTGAAATAAATGCCTGCCCTTAGTATCTCTATTCCACTGCTCCTGCGAACTCGGTACCATCACTGTCCATGTCAGGCTTTTTGCCTCTGCCTTACTCATTGAAACTACAACATCCCCACTACTAAGTGCTTGTTTAGCCAGTACATCAACTGACTCGTTCCCCTCCACCCCCAAATGTGCTAGGACCACAGGAGGTTGGTGGTACCTTTGGGGAGGAAGGGATCATGGTCAATTCCGGAGCAACATAGGTGGAATGGTATCAAATACATCAAACACATGGTCTGGCTTGACAACCTCCACCCACTGCAAGGCCAACAGTATGGTCATCAGCTCTGCCATATAGTATATACAGCCAGATGACGTTTCCTGACTGCCACCCCACATTTCTGCACCAAAAAAAAGAATTTTATTTTATTTAACCTTTATTTAACTAGGTAAGTCACTTAAGAACACATTCTTATTTACAATGGCGGCCTACTTTCCCTTTTATTTGTACCGCTATGCTCCATACATGCTTCACTTTCTTCTCCATCACTCTCATTCTACCATCTCTGACCCAGTCACATCACAGTCGTGCCGAACCGACCCGCCACACCGAGTAATGTTTGAATGTTTGTTTATCAACGATTGATACCGGAGCTCCGATCAACCCACATTACGTCTCAACCCCTTGTGTCTCTACCGTTCCTAGCTGACTGCAATGGCTAATATTCCTCAAAGACCTATGCCGCGTTCAGGTGCTAGACGGAAATAGGAAAGTCGGAAATGTACGACTTGCTAACTGGTTGGTTATTAAGTCGGACATTTTCGAGTCTCCTAGTTCTGACTAGCACATAAACACAGCACTACATATATTTTATTTAATATTACAGCCCATTAATATAATTTATCTGGTAATATTTAGAGCATTTTAATTATAATATTTCAAAGAGCTAGTGTGCTATATAAAACCAGATAATGTAAAAAAAAAAAAAACTGCTGGATTAACAGTAAAATCATCTTGGAATAGGTTATTTTACATTTTAGTCATTTAGCAGACGCTCTTAACCAGAGTGGCTGCATACAATTTCGTACAATGTTCATACTGGTCCCCTGTGGGAATCGAACCCACAAGCGCCATGCTCTACCAACTGAGCCACACGGGACATATCACTTGAGGGGCAAAACATACAAACATTAGCTAGGTTTCCATCCAATTGGCCACAGATTTTCATGCAAATATTCTAAAATCCACATAAGAACAATAATGTTGTTATATGTTCCCACCAGATCAAATTTGGGGTCCCAAGTGGCGCAGTGTTCTAAGACAAGGCATCTCAGTGCTAGAGGTGTCACTATAGACAACCTGGTTTGAATCCAGACGGTATCACAACCGGCCGTGATTGGGAGTCCCATA
Source organism: Thymallus thymallus (assembly GCA_023634145.1). Taxonomy (NCBI): domain Eukaryota; kingdom Metazoa; phylum Chordata; class Actinopteri; order Salmoniformes; family Salmonidae; genus Thymallus; species Thymallus thymallus. Next base: position 34,888,658 of record CM042403.1, on the reverse strand, counting down.
GGGTGGCGCACAATTGTCCGCGTTTGGCCGGTGTAGGCCTTCATTGTAAATAAGAATTTGTTCTTAACTGACTTGCCTAGTTAACTTGTGGCAGATAGAGCCCCACAGTGGAGGTGTCATAATACCCCCCAAAAACCTAGCAGTCAAACAGGGAAATGGTTCCAATCGTTTTTTCACCATTCATTTTTCTCATTGGGGATTTCTGAAACACTTAAAATAAGGGCTGTGTTTCGTGTAGGCTTAACCTGGCGTGACGTTTTGATAATCATGTAAATCTCTCTCGGAAAAAGGTGACTTTTATCAAAATATTCGGCTCTATTTACTCTCAGATTCGAAAATGCAAATTAGCATCAAAGTAGACTCATGCAAGTTCATGCTCCTGCACATCATCGCAAGACAGATTTACACAGCTATCAAAAAGTCACCCCAGGGTAAGCCTCCCCTAATGGAAAAATGTATGCTGGAAAAATATTGAAACCATTTCCCTGTTTTACCCTAGGTTTTATGGGTATTATGACTCATACTGTTTTACTCTATTAAAGGCTGTGCGTGATGACATAGTGCACATACAAATCAATTTTGTTGTTAAATTCACATTTTTATCCACAACAGGTCCTTTTGGTGGAAATACACCACTGGTAGGAAAATGTGTATATTTTCTATGTGCGTTTTGAAAATTGCGTTTTGAAAATTATCAATTTCTTTCAACCAATCGTCAATCATTTGTCAGTGCAGTACATGTTCAGTGCCCTTCTCTATAAGCATGCTAAAAGTCTGTTGTTGATTTGTTTACAGAGAAATAGCATTGTATTTGGTCAAACACCATTTTTTCCAACAGTTTGCTAAGAGCTGGCGGCAAGTTTATAGGTCTGCTGTTAGAACCAGTAGGCCACTTTACCACTCTTGGGTAGCAGGATTACTTGGGTTCCCTCCAGGCCTGAGGACAAAGACTTTCCTCTATGATAAGATTAAAGATATGACATATAAGGGTGGCTATAGAGTCAGCTACCAAGTGCCTTGCTCAAGGACACATCGACAGGTTTTTTTCACCTTGTAGGCTCGGGTATTCAAACCAGCAACCTTTCAGTTACTGGCCAAACGCTTTAACCACTAGGCTACCTGCCACCCTATCATCTAAGGTGTCAATGCCAGGAGGTTTGTCATTATTGATCGATAACAATATTTTTCCCACCTCTCCGACACTAACTTTACAAAATTCTAAAAAAAATTGAATGCGTTGCGTCGTGCGTAAGAACAGCCGTTAGCCGTGGTATATTGTCCATATACAGTTGAAGTCTGAAGTCTACATACACTTAGGTTGAAGTCATTAAAACTCATTTTTCAACCACTCCACAGATTTCATGTTAACAAACTATAGTTTTGGCAAGTCGGTTAGGACGTCTGCTTTGTGCATGACACAAGTAATTCTTCCAACAATTGTTTACATAAAGATTATTTAACTTATAATTCACTATATCACAATTCCAGTGGGTCAGAAGTTTACAAACACTAAGTTGACTGTGCCTTTAAACAGCTTGGAAAATTCCAGAAAATGATGCCATGGCTTTAGGAGCTTCTGATAGGCTATTTGATATAATTTGAGTCAATTGGAGGTGTACCTGTGGATGTATTTCAAGGCCTACCTTCAAACTCAGAGTGCCTCTTTGTTCAACATCGTGGGAAAATCAAAAGAAATCAGACAAGACCTCAGAAAACAAATTGTAGACCTCCACAAGTCTGGTTCATCCTTGGGAGCAATTTCCAAACGCCTGAAGGTACCACGTTCATCTGTACAAACAATAGTATGCAAGTATAAACACCATGGGACCATGTAGCCGTCATACGTCTCAGGAAGGAGAGGCGTTCTGTCTCTTAGAGATGAACGTACTTTGGTGCGAAAAGTGTAAATCCATCCCAGAACAATAGCAAAGGACCTTGTGAAGATGCTGGAGGAAACAGGTACAAAAGTATCTATATCCACAGTAAAATGAGTCCTATATCGACATAAACTGAAAGGCCACTCAGCAAGGAACACAATATAGCAGCATCATGTTGTGGGGGTGCTTTGCTGCATGAGGGACTGGTGCACTTCACAAAATAGATGGCATCATGAGGAAGGAAAATGATGTGGATATATTGAAGCAACATTTTAAGACATCAGTCAGGAAGTTAAAGCTTGGTAACAAATGGGTCTTCCAAATGGACAATGACCCCAAGCATACTTCCAAACTTGTGGCAAAATGGCTTAAGGACAACAAAGTCAAGGTATTGGAGTGGCCATCACAAAGCCCTGACCTCAATCCTATAGAACATTTGTGGGCAGAACCGAAAAAGCATGTGCGAGCAAGGAGGCCTACAAACCTGACTCAGTTACACCAGTTCTGTCAGGAGGAATGGGCCAAAATTCACCCAACTTATTGTGGGAAGCTTGTGGAAGGCTACCAGAAACGTTTGACCCAAGTAAAACAATTTAAAGGCAATGCTACCAAATACTAATTGAGTGTATGTAAACGTCTGACCCACTGGGAATGTGATGAAAGAAATAAAAGCTGAAATAAATCATTCTCTCTACTATTATTCTGACATTTCACATTCTTAAAATAAAGTGGTGATCCTAACTGACCTAAGTCAGGGAATTTTTACTAGGATTAAACGTCAGGAATTGTGAAAAACTGAGTTTAAATGTATTTGGCTAAGGTGTGTGTAAACTTCAACTGTACATCACCCCCTCATGCCTTATTGCTTAATTGGAAGAAGCTATTTCATAAATTCATCAAGTGCAGCGTCTGGATGCTCCTTATTAATCACATCAGACCAACACATATTTTTAACATCATCCACATAAGAGTCACAGTAAAATATTTTGTATGATCTCTTGTACGCTATTTTAAAACCAGCTTTTGGAACATTGGCTTTCCTGGATATAGCCACAATATAGTAATCACTGCATCCAATGGGCACGGATACAGCTTTAGGTGTCTAGAAGCATCACTGTCATCACTATCTGTATGCAGAGAATTCCCACCAGATTCTGGTATTATTAGGTCTGTGAGAGACGAGCTCCATGCCCTGATAGATCTATCTATCTATGGCCATATCAGGGTCTAATAGGGTCTATTAGCATGTGCTGTGGCAGATAAAAATAATACATTAAATGTAGTTGCATAAAGTTATAGAGTTCTATAAAGTTCCACTTTATTCTTTTTAGGCCTATGTTTGAGTGTATAATACACTCAATAATAATAATGATGATTCACATTTCCTGATATTATACCAACCTGTGTCATAGACACAGTGGGGCAGATTCCTGGACACAGGTTAAGTAGTAGGAGATGGTTTCTGTCTCTTACAGCTGTCCTCTTGTCTGCCTGAGATTGTGGTTATTTATAGATACTGTGATTAGTGTGTCCTGTCACACATCAACCAAATGATGAAAATAGCTACTTGAGTTTCGTGCAGACCTCTGATGGAAGCAATAAAACAAGGGTCTGCAACTGTTCTGCCACACCAGATAAGATGTAGGTGGGCTGACATTGTTCAACTGATGTGGGGTTGTTATGGAGCTCTGCCCATCAACTAGTCCCAGAGCCTTTTAAAATGGTTAGTAGGTGTTTAATGCACATTAGTCTCATACAATGTAAAAGCTAAGAGTAAATGGTGTCTTATTGATGTTCAGATGGACTGAAATCCATCATAAACTGTGGGTCCCCAGGATTACCGTTGAGAGATATAGAGATACAGACAGGCTGACTGTTGCAGATTTAACACCACAGTAAATATCATCTCATGTCTATTATCTCAAGATATTATCCTCCCAGGCTCCCACCACCAACACACACACACACACCGTTTCCTACTTATTTTACCAAATTGTTTTACTTGTGCGGAAATGGAATGTGGCTGCTTGTGTTCTTTTTCCATATCGAGTCTGTTTGCAAACTTCCTCTGGGTAGTGTGCCAGATTGTCACCTTATAAGGTGCTGTGAAAAATTGGGAGAAAGAATCTGGTTTGACATAGAAATAGCGAAGATTTGCTCTATGGATTAAGGATGATAATGCTGATTGATCTGTCATTCATGGCCTCTCTACATGTAGTAGACTTGTGACCAGTACACTACCCTTAGACATGGGGGAAATGGTAAATAAAAACATGTATTTCTGTAACACACTGCCCCGACAGGATTTAACCAAAAAGGTTATTTGCTATTATTCAGTGTCTTTGGTTACAAATTACGGATGTGTCTTATTGTGAGATCTGTGAGGTGAGTATACTTCGCATTATAACATGAATCGAAAAACCTTTCTGTGATTGTATTTGACCGAGGGAAGAAATGTACATGCACGGCTGCAAGTTTGACGGAGTTGAGCTCTTAACTCTGGCCCTTACTTTTCAATGGGCATACAGTATATATGTGATCTACTACACTCTAGTGGACATAGAGAGTGCATGAAAATAGGGTATACTAGACATCCAAAAAGTTTGTACTTGCAAATAAACATTTATTAAGGACCTTATGTTTAAAGTGATCATTTGTTTGGCCACAAATGTTGATAAAAAACACACAACATATCTAGGCCAATAACATTTTACATCCCTTCTACGGAGAAAGAAGAAACAATAAGAAACATCAAGCATTCACAGTTTGGATTTGGTTTCGCACCAATCAAATCACATCCTAAGCTAAACGTAATTTTCAGAAAAACGTGTCTGTTTCTGGTCTGCTTGTGTTTATGTCCTGCATTAGCTAGCTTGCTAAATCGTCCCTTTCCTAAACCATGGATGGAGATGGGGATTTTTGTGGTTTTGACTTAATTCTCTTTACAGGCCAATGATTATGACGGCTATTCTGATCTAACCATAAAATAATATGTTGTGCTACTGGCCTGAGATGATTGAAGTCCAATGTAGCCTAGTAGGCTCACGTTAACTAGCCATCTAACTTAGCTGGTTCATTGTTGCCCATGCATGGAAGTTAGGCCAGCAAGCGTTTTAGCTAGGTAGCCTCTGACAACAAAAACTAAAAGCATACTGTATGACAGAGCCATAGACTGTTTTGTCAACATGAAAGAGAGGGGGTGGCATTGGCGTTCAACTAGTCTACTAGTCAAATGTTTGACTTGCTTTGCACACACACACACACGCACACACACACCACACACACACACACACACCACACACACACACACACACACACACACACACACACACACAAACATAAATCAGTACCATGGACAGCCACATGATATTTAGCAACATTGATTGGACTAAATTGTATTTTGGTATCTTTAAGTTTGTTTTCAGTGTATTAAACTAAGCATATATATCCTCGTTGATTTGATGATGTTTAAATGTTTAAGTTGAAATGCTGGAATAGTGGAGGCAGCGCCCCTGCTGTCTTTGTGCTAACTTGCGGTAACTCTGCGGTTCTAAATTAGTAGTTGTTTAGTAAACTGTAGAAAACATGAACTTGCTTGACCTTGCTGCAAGTGATATAACTGTTTGTTACATGTAATATTTGCTTTGTGGACTTCACCGGACAGATGTTGCTCTCCGGTTCTGTGATGAAACAAACAGTATGTGTAGTTGAATTTATTCCCCCACTGTGTTACTGTTGTCTTTTTGTTATCACAGCTTTATTGTATATCACGGTGGCGTATGAACAAATTGCGCAAACAACGCAATTATAACAACATAGTCGGGCATTCAACTTACTCTTGAAAGTTGTAATAGTAGAATGCACAAGGTGCAATTTCGAAAATAGGTTAGTGCATCAGCAGTTTTCCTCTTGTCATGTCAGTCATAAAGCCCCACAGTGGAGGTGTCATAATACCCAGAAAACCTAGCGGTCAAACAGGGAAATGGTTCCAATCGTTTTTCCACCATTCATTTTCATTCACTTAAAATAAGGTCTTTGTTTCATGTAGGCTTACCTTGGTATGACGTTTTTTTGATAACCATATGAAACTCTGTCAGACAAGGTGACTTTGATCAATATATTTGGCTCTATTCACACTCAGATTTGAAAATGCTAATTAGCATCAAAGTAGACATTGTGCAAGACTACAAATCCCTGCAAGCTCCTGCACCTTATCTCTAGCTGACACCTTTGCTAACAGGTATTGTGTCAATTTAAAACAAGACAGTTCAGTAAATGTAGCCAATTTATTCATTACATTAGATAGTTAATCCAGAGATTCTTCCCTTTGCCTCGATTCGGCAGTCACGTCCCGATCTCCATGGTATTTGTAGTTCCTTGTGATCGCCACATTAGCAGCAAACTAGTACTAGCACATTTTTTGAAGGTAAATACAGGCGAATATGACTGTAAATAAAACAATAGAATAGGGTGAGAGGAAGTTGAGCACAAGAATTCGAGTCTGTACAAAATCTTGTGTATGAGAATATCACCTTTGAAAAATGGTCCTGGGTTGTGAGTTATACAGGGGTGTGGCTTATAGTAGGAGATGGTTTCTGTCTCTTACAGCTGTCCTGTTGTCTGCCTGAGATTGTGGTTATTTATAGATCATGTGATTAGTGTGTCCTGTCACACATTCAACCAAATCATCATCCCACAGCTACTGTTCTAGATGACTGTTGGAAAGCTTGCTGATGAGAGTGGTCTGAGGGAGTTGGAGGTTGGCTCTTGCTACAGGTTTTGGTTTTTCCACTTATGTTTTGAGGTAGTAGTACGTATAGCACTTTAGCACGTTTGGGTGCACCGATTGGTGTCAACTCATTAGTCAGAATGTGTTCCACCTGTGCTGGATTGCCATCTCGTTAGTGGAAGGGTGTTTCACCTGTGCTGGCCCAGGTGATATTTAAGATTGGCTGGCCCAGTACTCCAGTTGGTCTTGAGGGAGGTGGAGGGGCAACACCTTCAGTTGGCCCTCCCTATTTATCGGATCGTCCCTGTTTGGTTTGTTTCTTGTCTTTAAGTTTGGTGTGGGTTTTCCTCTTAGTGGGAATTGAGTGAGGACACCCACATTTCAGTGGACACCCACATTTCAGTGGACACCCACATTTCAGTGGACACCCACATGAGTGTCTTTCAGAACCCCTCCTAATACACCACCTGTTTCGTTTTGGTTGTGGTCAGTGACTGTTAGTTCCCCCTAATGTTAAAGTGTAATTATTTTCTTGCTGGGGAAAGCAACACTCTTTCGTGGTGATAGCGGATGTTCTTCTGTGGTTACTGCCGGATCCTGTTGATCAAAAGATTGGTCAGTGACATAAGGAAACAGGTTGACAATACATTGGTCAACGTTTTTATGGATTTCTACAGCTTTTCACAGACCCAGATCCAAGGACCCAGATAGTGGGCGCACAGGAGAAAGCGTTTACATTCCTGTATTTGATGTGCAGATATATAGAAGACTTACATGAACTGTCAGTATACTCAGTTGAACTGTTGGTGGTAGTAGTTTCCCTTCAGTGGGTGTAGGACGCTCAACCTGTCCCAACTATAGTATGCTCAGATTCCCTGTCTGTGTTGAATAGTTTCTCATCTGTCAAATCTAATAGGAGTGACCTACTATTGGAGGCAATAATGTTATTATGGAGCATCGAGAGACTGTGTAGTAGAGAGATTGTGCTGGTTCCCATCCCATCTGTGTGTGTGTGTGTGGAAGGGTATTAAACTGTAGACCAGACATTCAAAAGGGCTTTAAAACTAGATATAATTGATATTCATGTTCCACTGGGTAGTGGTGAGGCCAAATGTAAGATCAGAGCCATTTTGATACGTGTGTGGCAGGGCTGGCATTTACAGTGCATTTGGAAAGTATTCAGACCCCTTGACTTTTTCCACATTTACGTTACAACCTTATTCTTAAATGGATTATATGTTTTTTCCTCATCAATCTCCACACAACACCCCATAATGGCACTGTATTCTATACTATTCTACGGTATCTTAGTCACTTAATAAGGTTTAGGGTTTCTTGCATTTTTGTTTCAGATTGTACAGATGTCGTAAGTGGATTAACTGCCGACGTTGTGCTATAAGCAAGACGTGTATTTAACGATTTTTCGTGGATCACACGTGAGTCTCCTGCTGCAAAGGATATTTCCTATTTATAGGAAGTTTTATTGCTGGTCATGGTAGCTAGTTAGCTGTCTAGCTTGTAAACCATAGGAAATGTATATTTGGAGTTAGACTCTCAGACCATGAGAAACAAGATTCTCTAGTCTGATGAAACCAACTCTTTGGCCTGAATGCAGAGTGTCACGTTTAGAGGAAACATGTCACCATCCCTACGGTGATGCATGGTGGTGGCAGCAGCATGCTGTGGGGATGTTTTTCAGTGGCAGGGACTGGGAGACTAGTCAGGATCGATGGAAAGATGAACGGAGTAAAGTACAGAGAGATCCTTGAGGAAAACCTGCTCCAGAGCGCTCAGGACCTCTCACTGGGACAAAGGTTCAGCACAACGACCCTAAGCACACAGCCAAGACAACGCAAGAGTGACAAAGGGGACAAGTCTCTGAATGTCCTTGAGTTGCCCAGCCAGAGCCCAGACTTGAACCCGATCGAACATCTCTGGAGAGACCTGAAAATAGCTGTGCAGCGAAGCTCCCCATCCAACCTGACAGAGCTTGAGAGGATCTGCAGAGAAGAAACTCCCCAAATACATGTGCGCCAAGCTTGTAGCGTCATACTCAAAAAGACTTGAGGGTGTAATTGCTGCCAAAGGTTTATTTTTATACATTTGCTAAATATATATAAAAACCTGTTTTTGCTTTGCAATTATGGGGTATTGTGTGTAGATTGATACATTTTAGAATAAGGCTGTAATGTAAAAAAAATTGGAAAAATCATGGGGTCTGAATACTTTCCGAATGCACTGTATATGCCCTGCAAAGGAAGGTTAGTGGCCGGGACGTGTATTTATGGATGCCAAGGGAAGCCAGGCTTCCCAAAAATGTTTACTCCCCCCAAAATTAAATTAAGAGGCTGTATCTCACACGAGAATGCATCCAAGCGAGCAAAACAGTGCCCCTCTGTTTCTCTAAGTGTATCTGATACTGTCTGGTCCAAATGAGTATGACATTTTTGCTGCCCGTAGCATTGAAGGCAAGGGAATCCAGCGATCTGGCTTCCCTTGAAAACAAAAGTTTAACATTTTTAACTGTGAATGGTCCTGGTGCACCAAAAAAAAAGTGTCAAGGGAAGCCAGCTTGGATTTGGCGTCAGGCCTATTAAATCCCATTGAGAGCATACGTCATTGACAGAATAGCTTGAGTTGTTGCATCTCGTGTTGTCTTCCGGTGGCTAGATAGCCAGATAGCTAAAATTGGCACTTTCCTAAATTAAGTTCAAAGTTAATTTAAGAGATATCTAGCTACATATTGGAAGTTCAATATGTAGCTAGATGTGCAGTAGAAGGCTAATGTTAACTAGGTGATGTTGCCAATGAATGGAAGTTAGGCTAGTGAGCAAGCATTTTAGCCAGGTAGTCTAGGACACCAAAGAAATATAAGTGTGTACTGTATGACAGAGTGATCGACCGTTTCGTCAACATGAAAGAGAAGAATGGCATTGGTGTTTCTCTACAAATAGGTTGAGTCAACATGTTTTTCTACTTGCATGAACACACACACAGAAATCAGAACCATGGACAGTCACATATTTAGCTTACGTTGATTGGACTAAATAGTTTTTGGTATCTTTTAGTTGTCACTATTAGACCAAGCAGAGGTGATTTGATGATGTTGAAATGGTGCTGGAATAGTATAAGCAGCTCCTGTTGTAGCTAATGTTGTAAACTGTGATTGACTATGCCCTCCAGCACAGTAGGTGACGGCATGCACCTTAATAGTTTGTTTGCGGACCGGCATTATATCATAGAAGAAGAAGAAGAAGAAGAAGAAGAAGGAGGTCAAAGTTGATTTTGCCCATGTGTGTCGCTGTTGCTGCCTGCAGTGATAGCTAGCCACCTTGTAAAGGGTTTCTTGCATTTTTGTTTCAGATTGTACAGATGTCGTAAATTGGTTAACTGCCGACGTTGTGCTATAAGCAAGACGTGTATTTAACGATTTTTCGTGGATCACACGTGAGTCTCCTGCTGCAAAGGATATTTCCTATTTATAGGAAGTTTTATTGCTGGTCATGGTAGCTAGTTAGCTTGTCTAGCTAGTAAACCATTAGGAAAGGTGTATGTGTTGTGTGATGAAGCTAGTTTGCCTAGCTGAATCGGTAACAATAGCTATCTGGATCCTGTTTAGATCTAAACATGATCATATGTCATTCAATGAAGACTTGAGAAATTATGAAAATAAGTCCACCAGTGTTGCGCATCAGAAGCAACGGTGAACCTAATTTAACGAAATTCGCTGACTACTTTGGAAGAAAGTGAATTTAAGACAGAAATCCATATTGTGGTAGTGTCCTAATGTTAATAAACTTTAATGTAATGATGGCTCCTCCTCCAGGCAGGTACTCATGTAGATCTGAAATGATTGAATGTTGCCTGTACCGATATAGGCCTTTCAGATTATAGAGTACCTAGGGATGTATAGATTTCAGCCTTAAACCCATGGCTGGATTTCATTCCAGGAGGTTGTTCCCTCCGGTCTGGTCTCCTTCACTCCCCTTCTCAGATATTCTTGCACACCTACCCTGGTAGTGAATCAAAGGGAGCTCTTAACTCACTCGCAGAACTATCCCTTTAACTACCTATCTGTGTTTTCATCAGGTGTGCAGGGATCCGGTGGATGATGAGCGAAGAGTCAGGAAATATGCTGACCAAGCCACTGAAACGAGTGGAGGAGGGAAATGGAGAGTCGGGTGAGAAAGAACACATCAGAAAGAAGCTGAAGTCTGTAAAACAGACTGGCGACGAGAGAAAACACCCCAAAAGAAAAGTGGTCTTGCTTTTGTCATATTCAGGCAAAGGTTACTATGGTATGCAGGTTGGTATTAATCTTAATCTTTTCATAAAGGAAGGTTTTATTGAAAATAGCTAAACCTCCATTCAGGTGCAGCATTTCTAAATATACTTAACAAAAATATAATATATATAATCCATCCACCTGGCAGGTGCGGCATATCAAGAAGCTGATTAAACGCATGATCATTACACAGGTGCACCTTGTGTTAGGGACAATAAAAGGCCACTCTAAAATGTGCAGTTTTGTCACACAACACAATGCCACAGATGTTTTGAGGGAGTGTGCAATTGTCATGCTGACTGCAGGAATGTCCACCAGAGCTGTTGCCAGAGAATTTAATGTTCGTATCGCTACCATAAGTCGCCTCCCGTTGTTTTAGAGAATTTAGCAGTACGTCCAACTGGCCTCACAACGGAAGACCATGTACAACCACGCCAGCCCAGGACCTCCACATCTGGCATCTTCACCTGCGGGATCATCTGAGACCAGCCACCCAGACAGATGATGAAACTGAGGAGTATTTCTGTCTGTAATAAAGCCCTTTTGTGGGGAAAAACATTCTGATTGGCTGTGCCCCTGCCCAGTGGTGAAAGCCATAGATTAGGGCGTAATTTATTTATTTCAATTTACTGATTTCCTTATATAATATAAACTGTAACTCAGTAAAACCGTTGAAATTGTTGCATGATTATTTTTGTTCAGTATACTTAATCTGCTGTGTTTTGTGTGTTTCAGAGAAATGCTGGATCCTCCCAGTTCAAAACCATTGAGGATGAGCTGGTCACAGCACTGATTAAGTCAGAGTGCATCCCAGACAACCATGGAGATGACATGAAAAAAATGTCCTTCCAAAGATGTGCGAGAACAGACAAGGTATGGGAGGCAAGCATGGAAAAGGCTTGGTTGCTGTCTGCACAAATGGGTCCCTTGAGCAAGTATTCTTACATATGTTTTATGCACAGGAAAAGACATGCACTTTGAAAGGTCTCAAACACAAATGTAAATTATTATTTCTTGCTTTGATCAGCTCAATTTGTTTTCTGTCAGGGTGTTTCTGCAGCAGGTCAAGTGGTCTCTCTAAAACTGTGGATGATTGAAGACGTAATGGAAAAGATCAACTCCAATCTTCCACCACAGATCAGAGTGCTGGGTGAGATCGCACTGCTTCCGGTCAAATGTGTTGTAGATAAGCCTAAAACCTTCACAAAGCAGCCCGTGATTCTTGTATGAAGACTAGGAAGTCTAGGTGGTCCCATTTGGGAAGTAGTTAATTCAACTTTAAGGTGTTATGTGAAAATGTGTTGGATGTGCGCTGACAATGCAATTGTTATTTGTCCAATGCTGTTTATTCTGCCTATTGGCTTGAATATTAAATAAAAACATTTTATCAAAAAAAAAATGTTTAAAGACAACTGTTTGGTTACCAATGTGGTTCTACATAGTTTGTGATATTTTGTCCCTACAGGTCTGAAACGAGTGACTGGGGGCTTCAATTCTAAAAACAGCTGTGATGCCCGCACTTACTCCTATATGCTCCCCACTGTGGCCTTCTCCCCAAAGGACTATGACACCAAGAATTCCGCTGCATTCCGCCTGGAGCCAGAGACACTGCAGAGAGTAAACCGGCTGTTTGGGAGCTACAAGGGCACCCATAACTTTCACAACTTCACCTCCCAGAAGGCCGCGTGGGACCCCAGCGCCCGCCGCTACATCACAGAGATGTCCTGTGGCGAGCCCTTTGTGCGCGGCGGCGCCGAGTTTGCTGAGATTACTGTGCGTGGCCAGAGCTTCATGATGCATCAGATCCGGAAGATGATTGGCCTGGTGATAGCTGTGGTGAAGGGCTATTCGGGGGACGAGGTGTTGAAGCGAAGCTGGGGTGAGGAGAAAGTGGACGTGCCCAAGGCCCCCGGGCTGGGCCTGGTGCTGGAGAAAGTGCACTTTGACAGGTACAACAAGCGTTTTGGTGGGGACGGCCTCCATGAGTGCCTGGAGTGGACTGAAGAGGAGCAGGCCATCTTGGCCTTCAAGGAGGAACACATCTACCCCAGTATTGTGGAGACAGAGTGCCAGGAAGGGTCCATGGCTAGCTGGATGGCCACACTGCCCATACACGACTTTGAGGCCACTGCAACAGGAGCTCAGGATAGGGAGCAGGTGGGTGAATACATTATAATTATATAATTGCCAGATCAATTATCAGTGTTTTTTTGTTAAAGTTCTACAAAATGTTGAACAACATTAGATGAATCATCAACTATAAGCAGTTCACACCCAGACCTCATAAAACCGGTCTTTTACACTCTCCTTTTTGAAACTCAAAAAACTATTTTCCATTTTCAGGATGATGAGGAAGGTAATAGGTCAGATTCTGCACTTTGAAGTCTCCGGCAAGTGGAAGACACCCTTTGCTTTGCTGTATCTCAAGAATGAGCGTTTGTTTTGCTATGGATATGCATTGTCAGTAATGCCACAGATTTACTCTACAATGAAGACATTTTAATAAACATTTTTATTTTAACATTGTGTGAATCCTTTCTAGTAATATTTTAACACATTTGTTAGGGATTTGTCATGAAACAAAAACAGCTTGAGAAGATAGATATGTACTTTATTGATCCCTGAGGGGAAATTTATTTGTCAAGCAGCTACAACAAAACACAGGGCAGGTGCAAAATGCCAGAATGAAAGTACACAAAAGACAGATACACGGTACATGATACATAGAGCGGCAGTATGAAAAAGATATATGTATATAGAAATACAAGATATCTGGAGTGCAAAAAAGCTATAAAAAGACATTGCATAGTATGGGTGGTTGGCTGAATATGTACACTATACATTGTTGGATGGTTAACTATACTATACAGGTCGATGGCAGATAATTACTTAAATAGCTAAAAGTGCGTATGATATGAGTGAGGGTAATAATAGTTTACTTAATATACAGACTGGTTAAATGAACAGGTAAGTGAATATTTTGCATGGTTACATTAACTGTACAGGTAAATGACAGGAATGTGTGTGTGAATTTAGGGTAATAATAGTAATTCCCTTAAAATACAGTCCTTAGTGCGCAGGGCTTAATTACAGATAAATGCACGCATTGCACATTCGATATACTAAAAGCAATGAAAAAAGATACAACTGACAGGATACTAATATGCATTCCTGAGTGAATGACTACGTACGTTCAGTCCAAGAATTACTTACAATATTGCACGTGATATGATATAACAACTGTACATTAATATGTATATACAGACCTGAATGAATAAATAAAGACATGCAGATTTAAGACAGGATGCAATATGACTGATGGTATTTTACAAAGTTTTTTTTTCTTTCGCAATGTCAGATGTCAATTATGGAAGTACATTTGTTTACAGTACTGCTAGGATATTTGGCCACGCCCAGCACGATATACCCGCCGACCACAAGGTGGCGCAGTCAGGACGTCAAGGACGTCTACACTAACCAACTCTGCTTCTCTCATCTGAACGATATACCCGCCGACCACAAGGTGGCGCAGTCAGGACGTCAAGGACGTCTACACTAACCAACTCTGCTTCTCTCATCTGAACGATATACCCGCCGACCACAAGGTGGCGCAGTCAGGACGTCAAGGACGTCTACACTAACCAACTCTGCTTCCCTCATCTGAAAAAAACATGGCGACTTCCAAGAGGTGCAACGTGAGTTCGGAAACCATAACAGAAAATTGTGTGAAAACACCTAAAATAGACATCAACGGTAAAGTAGACCTGATTATTGAGAGCAAAAAACATGCCAACGATGTGTTCGACGTTCTTGAGTATCTTCAGGTATGTAACTTTTAATGTTAACTTTGACTGTTTGGAAAGCTAGCTATTACCGTAGCTAGCTAGCTAGCACCCCCTCCCCACATACATGTTGACCCCATAGTTATCTTGGTAATTGACGATCCATATTAAATATCAATGCACATTCTCCCCACTTTCACCCTCAGTCAGAGAAAGAGAAGAACGTTGTTTGTGCGATCAATGGATGTGTTAAACTGTTCTGCACCTCTTTGGAGAGGGGAGACCTGTATGTTGGGCAACTGCCCAAAGAAGAGGTGTTGTTGATTGGTGGTGAGTATCAGTTTTGCTCTGGAACTCTGTCAAACAGAAACATTTTTATACTAAACAATATATAAACGCAACAATTAACGATTTCTGAGATACAGTTCATAAGGGAATCAGTCAATTGAAATAAATTCATCTATGGATTTCACATGACTGAGCAGAGGCGCAGCCATGGGTGAGAGCCAGTCCCATCCACTGGGGAGCAAGGCCCAGCCAATTAGAATTACATTTTCCTCACAGACAGAAATACTCTGCAGTTTCATCAGCTGTCTGGGTGGCTGGTCTGACTCCCACAAGGTGAAGAAGCCGGATGTGGAGGTCCCGAGCTGGCGTGGTTACACGTGGTCTGCGGTTTTGAGCCCTATTGGACGTACTGCCAAATTCTCTAAAATGACGATTGAGGCTGCTTACGGTAGAGGAATGAATACTTCATTCTCTGGCAACAGCTCTGGTGGACATTCCTGCAGTCAACATGCCAATTGCATGCCCCCTTCCACTTGAGACAGCTCTGGCGTTGTGTGACAACTGCACATTTCAGAGTGACCTTTTATTGTCCCCAGCACAAGATGCACCTGTGTAATGATCATGCTGTTTAATCAGCTTCTTAATATGCCACACCTTTCAGGTGGATGGATTGTCTTGGTACAGGAGAAATGCAAACTAACACAGGTGTAAACAAATTTGTACACAATTTGAGATAAATATTTTTTTTGGTGCGTATGGAAAATGTCATTGTATCTCTATTTTTCTTGGGCCTGAGGCTATAACGGTGACTGACGTTTTTGTGTCCTGGCAGGTGATCGAAGTGCAAATGAGAAGTACTGCATGTTTATGCGTCACCGCTACAACGGCTGTTTGGAGCTACTGCTGGAGCACATCAGTCATGAATCATACCAGATTAAGGCGAGTGGCTTTTCTGTCAACATCAAAAGTTAATTGTTACGGCCAGGAGGGAAGACTCTAGCCTGTTCCCAGATCAGTTTGAACTCTTGCCTGCTCTTTATCATTCAATTTCATAAGGAGTTTGTGACAGAGCAGAAACACTGGCAACCAGGCTAGGGAAACTCTGGGCCATAGTAAGTCCCAATTGTGTCACATAGAAAAGACCCTAAATGTCCCTTGTCTGTCACGAATGTTCTATAAAATTACATTTGAACATACTCTGCCGTCAGGTTTGGCCTTCAGTGGGTTACAATTTGACACAAAATATCCACAGGAAAGTATTATTAAAATGACTTAAAAACCTGAGTCTCTGTGTGTGGCAATCAATAATTGTTTGCTCTTGACCACCACGTGCACAAGACAGAAGTAAATGCACTTGATGCATTCATACTAACCGACGTCTTGCAGGTGTTTACATGGTTTTGCATATGTGCTAGGTTATAGAAATTTCAACAGCAGCACTGGCGCTCTAGACAGTCTGGTAAGTAATACTTTCCTGTGGATATTTTGTCAAAAATGTCAACCCACTGAAGGACCAACCGCACAGGCAAACGGTCGATTAAGTTCAAATGTACTTTTATTTAACATTCTGGCTTGTAATTCAATTTTTTGCAGGGCTTTGTTTCAGACTGTATACCAATAATTGGTATCGCAGTCTGATTTATTATGCTAGGTCCTAGAATAAAAGGTCGGCTGCTTCATAAGTTATGATTATTTGGGCCTGGTGTTTTTCTGGGGTCTGGTCACACGGTAAAGAAAAACCCTTGGCCTTAATCATTAGTGACGTGTGGTCTGTGTAAAATATTTTATTTTATGAAGGATTTAGTCAAATGTTGAGTGTGTTTGGTCTGATGATGCTATTTCTTCTGGTGCAGGAGAGTGCCCTGTGTGCACTGATGAAGTTTGCCTCCATGGAAGGAAAGTTCCCCCTCCAGGACTTGGACTGGAGCGAACACTACAGCTTCCCAAGAGAACTCATCCAGGTAGGGGTTTAAATATATACTGTAGTGCATGTTAGTCGCCTGACGCAAATGTTACGGCATTTAAACTGTCATAAGGGTGCATTGGCGCACCAACGATGCAAGTTTGAACTGGACCCACCTGTATATATATATGATATTATGCAGACTATTTTATTCAAAGTAACTTAGTCATGTGTGCAGACATTGTTAGTATGGGTGGCCCCAGCGGGAATCGATCGCACAATCCTTGGCGTTGCAAGTGCCACGCTCTACCAACTGAGCCACACCTGTTACATTGAGATTTTGTCTGTTTGTAATGATCCGTTGCTTTGTGAACAGGCAGTGGTGGAGAGGCTTCTCTCTCAGAAGGAGGATATGGCAGTTCTTATCTCCAGATTTCAGGAGTACCTGGATATGGAGGATGTGCGTTACTACGTCATGAGCTCTGTCCGCGAGAACGTGGGCAGGGTGATGGACAAAACCAAAGGGGTAAGCCCCACCAGGACTGGTGTCTGTGTTTTGGAGGTTCTAAATGCAATGGTTTATTGTTGCTTGTTTAGGTGTCTGATCTATAGCAGTTATGTATTGTAAACATTCTTCACTCTTTTCTCCTCCGTTGACTTGTGCTCCACACCTTATCTGTCATATCTGTCTGATGTTTGTTCAGAATGGTCTTGTCTTGTCGCTTCAGGCAGTGATGCCCATTTACCAGAACAACGTGTTCACTCTGCTGTCCAATATCAACATGCCTAGCCAGGAGTCAGAACTCACCAACTACCTGGTCAAACAGGAAGGTCAGCCTGCTGTTTTGCTTTTATACTTAATAATAAAATGAAAACAATGCATTTTTAGTAACTTGTTTGCGACATGTTCTTAAAATTGTCCATATTATTCAATGGCGAAGGTGCATAAAGATGGCGGCCCCCGTGTACTTACCACAAATGGTTTGTCTGCTTAGTTTGCCGTATTGTACATTGCTGTCTTCTGTTAGTGTTTTTTTTTTTTTACGACATTAGCACAATATCGATATACATGATCCAAATTCTAGCTCCAAGACGGCGGCAATTTGAAAAAACATAAAAGGTAAATTGTGCTGATTTACTGGCAAATTGAACCATGTTCCGTGCCATAGTTTACCTGGAGGTAGTGCTAAAAACAATGACGTCATATCTGAGTTCTTCCATCTTTATGTACCTTTGTCATTGTTATGCAAAGGTTCCGTTAATTTGACAGAGTAGCTGAGTTGCCGAACTCTCTGGACGGCTTTCCAATGGCTAAACACCTGAAGCTTCTGTGTATGTGCAGATTTTTTTATCTGCTGCTCTTCCTGCTGCCACTTCGTCCTCTCCGCAGCGATGATCGGACGTCTTTGTCTGGCGTCGCCTACAAAACTTCTACATGTTATAGAAAAGACATGATACAACAAACTTTGCCTCTTGTAACAGTAGGCTATTAGAAACAGAAGCACGACAGACAGGTAGTCCTAAGTAGGGATTTCCATGTTCTTTTTACATGCAGCATATCAAACAAGCAGGACACAGACAGACAGTCTAAATAGAGATGTAATGTTATTATTTCATTGCAAACATTGGCGACACAGACAGGCAGTCAAAGTAGTGTTTTTTGTGAAGGGAGGGTGAGCAACAGCTACGTAGAAACAATCTGTGCGTAAAATAACATACGCAGAACGTGATTTGGTTATTTAGTTCTGGGGAAGAAGCTTCCATCAGCCTTATTGTGTGATTGATTGCCCGTTGGTTCATTTTACAGCTAAACATGAAGACTGGAAAGCAGCCAAACTAAAAGTAAGCAAAGCCTCTTATCAACTAGAGAACATGCTTTCTGTGTCTGCCATGATTAGAAGTATTGCTATAAGTGTGAATGTAATGAATCATCTCCTTCCCCTCAGGAACACAAGCGTGCCTTTGAGCGGTTGTGGCTCGGGTTTCTGAAGTATAAGGTATATAGACCACCTTTGAACTTGTCTTTGTTCCAGACTAGAGTCTGCAACCCAGAATGTTCAATCTCCTGTCTTTCGCCCCCTGTAGTTGCCCAGCAGCATGTACAAGAAGGTGCTGGTGATCCTTCATGACTCCATCCTGCCCCACATAAGCAATCCCACACTGATGATCGACTTCCTGACGGCAGCCTATGATGTTGGTGAGTTCCATAGTCTGTCATCTATAGAACAATCTGACTAGATGCCACACTGTACTGAAATAGATGAGTACTGCGACAAATGTCTCATTTGTGACGTACTGTAACCGGGGCATGAGTGTGTTAGAACTTCTGTAATACTGTTCACCCACAGTGGCATTCTGTGTTGCTATCTTTTTTTGTAGTTCCTGTTATATTGTGTTGTTTGTGTCTGTACAGGAGGGGCAATCAGTCTGCTGGCTCTTAATGGCCTGTTCGTTCTCATACATCAGCACAACTTGTGAGTATTCCACACACTTAGTGCACCAGGTACTGATCCAGGGAACGTTGCCTTCCTCCGCTTCAGAAGGTTTTAGGTTTTTGCATTGTATTCAAACTGTTTAAACAGAGGTGGAAATTACCCATTATCATAGGAACAAAAACAAGCTGGTCCTAGCTATTGAATATGCTCAAGTTACTTTCCCTCAACACTGTAGAGTCAAGTGACTATTTTAGTTGTGACCGTCTTAAGTGTTTGCCTGTGTGTCTGCAGAGATTATCCCGATTTCTACAAGAAGTTGTACAGCCTGCTGGAGCCCTCTGTTTTCCATGTGAAGTACAGAGCACGCTTCTTCCACTTAGCTAACCTCTTCCTCTCCTCCACGTAAGACCTCTCCGCCATGATCACTTCGTTAACTATCGCTGACTGGCATTTCATCCTCACATTTGCTGTAAATCAGTTAACAGTCAACACCTCTTTGTCCATTGTCTTGTCTTTCTCTCTCTCCAGTCACCTGCCAGTCTACTTGGTGGCAGCGTTTGCCAAGCGTCTGTCCCGCCTGGCCCTCACGGCGCCACCTGCTGCCTTGCTCATGGTACTGCCCTTTATCTGCAACCTGATCCGCCGCCACCCTGCCTGCAGAGTCCTCATTCACCGGCCTAGTGCAGCAGATGGTAGGTGTCCCCATTTCACCCCATACATTCACCTGTCTGGCGATGGGAATTCATTTGATTATGATGATAATGTGGTGATTTGACATATAGGCAAGGTCTCAAAGGGCTTTCCAATAGATATCAGGTTGTTTGACATTGCTTGTCATTCCCTGTGTGTGTTTGGACAGAAGCCTGTGATGACCCCTACCTGATGGAGGAGGAGGACCCCTCCCAGTGCCACGCCTTGGAGAGCAGCCTGTGGGAGCTTCAGGTGTGTAGGGCCCTCCAGAGAAACACACATGATCCATAGAGATGAACACAGCCAAACTCACTCAGTGCTCTTCACTTTCCCCTCCTGCTCTCCTCTTGTGTGTAGACCCTGCAGAAGCATTACCACCCTGATGTGGCCAAGGCTGCCATGGCGATCAACAAGCCCCTGTCACAGCAGGAGGATGACATCAGTGAGCTGCTGGAGCTATCCACCTATGAGGTGAGGTGACATCGCCAAACTCTGATTGTTCTTTGGTCCTGGTGTTTCACAATCCCAAGTGTTTTTATATTGTTGGTGGGGATATTAATCTTAATTGTAACGTGGAGTGTCTTATCATTTGTTAGCACGTTATGTTTGTCATTGTATTGGTGTCTGCCACTAAATGGTGTGTGTGTATATACATGTGTACATGCATGGCTTTTATCATGTTGTTAATGGAATGTGGCTCCATGTCTGTACACACAGCTGATGGAGCGAGAACTGAAGCAGAAGCAGAGCAAGACTGTGCCGCTGGAGTTTGACCCTGCCACCCAGCTGCTGCAAGGCTCTGGGGGGGTAGGAGTGCTGGGTCTGAACTTCTCTCTAGAGTAGAGAAACAACCCCAGGACACTCATACACTTAGCTCTCTGGACCGCACTCTCTCTCTCCCAATATCCCCTTTTCATTCCACCTCCACACTTGTATCTTTCGGTTTGGGATTCATTGTACCTCAATAAACCTTTCTAGAAAACGATTGTGAGCTGTGTGTTATAATTTAGGCTTAGTGTCATAAGATTTACAATGTTGTGTAGATGTTGACTCATTTGTATGAATGTCTGCAATCTCTGTGAGATAATAAATAATTGTATACATAAGTTAAATGTTTGACAGGGAGGGAGTAGCACTTGAAAGATAAATTCACAACTCTATGCAACATGTTTTATAATGCATTCGAATGGGGTCATTGAGATAGGAAGTATGGCAATGCAGTTCAGAAATGTAAGGAATCCACCTTGCTCAGATTCGAGTATGTCCTATATTGGAATCCGTAAGATTGCTCATTATTAATTGGCTGATTGCGTGACTCAGTCACTGCCTACGTCATAACGTTTTCGTGCGTAGCTGCTTCCTGAAGCCCAACACAACAAAATAGACGATGGTAAGTGAAAAGAAAGTACATATTATATTTGTTTGCCTTATTTATTTTTCGTGAACATTGCTTGTGTGTAGATGTATGGACTAATTGCCCTGTGGCCGTAAACTCTACCTCCCGGTGTTTTAAAGCTGGTAAAGCATGTTAGTCTGCTAGTTAGCCCGAGATGGATGATCACATGACAAAAAGTGGTCTGAATAACCAAACGCAACACTGCTCAAATAATTCACCCTTTCCATCTGCATTGAGTTCTACTTTAAGTTTGTAATTATTTGTGAATCTGTGTGATGAGATTGAGCTTGCTCGAGTAGCTAGCTAACGTTAGCTAATTTCCTTCTCCGTGTCTTCGCGCTAGCAGTTGATTTTAATATTTTTTTTCATTTTCTCTGGTTGATGTTTTGCTACCACACCGTGTCATTTCAGTAATTGTTGTTTTTGTGTTTTAGTTTGTTTTGAACTTTATGGACCTTTGACATTTGTGTCAGTGCACAAACGTTAGTGTTTGGGTGGGGCACTACTATAATCACTCACACACTTTAGTTTTGATCTAACCTGCAACCCACTAACAATTAAGGCTATGTACTATTGCCACCTTAATAACGCTTCTTATTTGTTTGGAATGTTTCATTACTTTATTCATTCACTTTTAATTTCTAATTTAAGTCTTCACTCTTGTCCCACCTGGTTTTATTTTTTACTTTCCAATCTTTGACCTTGCTTCATGTCAATCTCTCCACGCACATCCTGCTTCCCACCCCTGTCACCCACCACTCCCTTCCCACCCTCCCCCTGTCTCCAATCAACTTCTGCGTTGTATTCAGACTGGTCACCGGGTAAGTGCCCGCTCTCTGTATTGGACCCTGTTCTACCTCTTCTGGAGGCTTGTTTTGCAGACTAATTGAGGGATGCCTGTCATAGTAACACTCCACACCTCTAAACTCTAGGGGTTAGCCTTATAATGATGTCCTGGTAACAAAGACATTTTCATTTACTGCATTCATCCACACGAACACACACACACACACTAAATATGTTGCCATGCATTCGGGTGAGGTTGTTGAGCAATCTGTTTGTGGTGAGTTAGTTGCCTCTAAATACAGTCTGTGATTTTGGATACACTGACCCTTTGTGCTGGATGGTTGGTGACAGAGCATTACCTTTCTGATGTCTGAGTGTGGTGTGGAAAAATAAATAACTTTTTTTTTTTTTTTTCTATTTGTCTGATAAAAAGCTTAGACAAACTGATCTATCTGTGGGGATAGCCTAATTCTTTGAAACAGGTCCAGAAGCTTTAGTCCTTGACCAAAAAGGCAAAAGGAGGAGTGTTGATATAGTCTGCTCGAGAACATACA
This sequence comes from Thymallus thymallus, assembly GCA_023634145.1. Classification (NCBI taxonomy): domain Eukaryota; kingdom Metazoa; phylum Chordata; class Actinopteri; order Salmoniformes; family Salmonidae; genus Thymallus; species Thymallus thymallus. The sequence goes on along the minus strand of CM042403.1, from coordinate 34,865,933 downwards.
ATTATAGATATCTACCAACTCTATGACCAAAGTTGTGGTATTTTAAAGATTAATTCAAATTCAATACAACAGACTAGTTGAACATTTGCAAGTCACATGTTGAATTTCATTTCCTGAGTTGACCGAGCTGAAATGGTATCAACTCCAAACTTGATGTCATCCTGGACAGCCTACATTTTGTAAGTATGACTGAGATCCCTCCTGTGACTGTTTCCAACATGTTATCTCTCCATCCACTGTTTGATGCCAGTTGGTCCTGGTGTTAGGTGACCTGCACATCCCCCACCGATGCAACACCCTACCAGCCAAGTTTAAGAAGCTGCTGGTGCCAGGCAAGATCCAGCACATCCTCTGTACAGGAAACCTCTGCACCAAGGAGAGCTATGACTACCTGAAGACATTGGCTGGGGATGTACACATCGTCAGGGGAGACTTTGATGAGGTTTTTATATCCGCTTCCCTTCTGTGTTATTAAATGACCCATTATCTCAAAATGTTTCTAATCTTTTAATAGTGGGTGAACTGTAGTGTTTTCTGCTTTCTCTGACCTACAGAACCTGAACTACCCGGAGCAGAAGGTGGTGACAGTAGGTCAGTTTAAGATTGGCCTGATCCATGGGCACCAGGTGATCCCCTGGGGGGACATGGCAAGCCTGGCCCTGCTGCAGAGGCAGCTCGACGTCGACATCCTCATCTCTGGACACACGCACAAGTTCGAGGCCTTCGAAAACGAAAACAAGTTCTACATCAACCCCGGTTCGGCAACTGGAGCCTACAATGCACTGGAAAGGTAATGGCGGAATTTCTACAGACAAAGCTGTTAATATTATATTTATTTGGTAATTTAGCAAGTGTTCTTACAGTGACTTGGTATGTTGCTAACTGCTAGCATTACACAAGTGTGTAAACATAAGCATTCCTCTCCTTGGGTTGGTTTCTCCTCAGCAATATCATCCCGTCCTTTGTATTGATGGACATCCAAGCATCCACAGTGGTAACGTACGTCTACCAGCTCATTGGAGACGATGTCAAAGTGGAGAGGATTGAGTACAAGAAATCCTAAAGCCATGGCTGAAAAAGGAGGGAGGGTTGAGGCAAGGTGTTCTGTCGTTCACAGTATCGTGTGGTCTGTAAAAAACAAAACAATTATGTCACATGAGTTTGCATAATGTCATTAAAATAAATATTTGGTGCCACTTTTTTTAATTTTGTGTATTGTCATGTAACATTTCCTCTAAGTACATGTCGCTCCATGGCCTTTATTTTCTTGTAGTGAGCCTTCTCTCACTAATTTTCCCCACAATAAGAATCACTTTTCATTCTCAGCCACTTGTTCATATTAAATTGTAAGACACTTATAGAAAACACTTAAAGGGATACTTCAGGATTTTGGCAATGAGGTATGCTAGCAGATACCCATAGACTTCTAGTCATTGCGCTAATGCTAGTTAGTATTGGCTTGCGAAATTACTGGACACAGAGACTTAAAATGATATCCATACGTTCATCTGACTCTGGGTAAGTACACTGAAAAAAAAAAAAAAATGGTGCTTTGAATTTACTTAATTAAAATGTGTACATCGGTTCACACATGAATGAAACGTTAGATAAACACTGTTTTCTTTTTCAGTTCACTTTTCTTTTTGTAAAGCAAATATAATTTGTTCAAGTAAATGCATTGTAATGGAGTATAATCAATTTAACATGATTTGGTAAAGCTAATTTTATTTGAATTCAATGTGTAGCTTCAAATGGATTTGATCATGTTCCCTAAACCTGATCACTACTTATATTATGGACAAGGTTCTACATAATTATTAATGTAAGCACAAGATGAAATGCATCCATCTTCCTTAGTGTTTGTATTTACACTAATTAATAGGAAAAATAAAAAGTATATGCTAAAGATGTGTAACGATGGAGCAAGAGACCATTTGCATTAGTGACAAAGAAGGCAAAAGGCCATGTGTTTCAAAAATTATACTACAGCCAGTTGTAGAAGTGATAAGGTGTTGGGACTGCTGTTTGGACTCTGCTGTTGGGACAGCTTTATGTAGGCCCTAACAGTTTGTGGGCACCGTTTGTCACCTTTTATAGTGCAATTAATGTATTGTAGTGTCTTTGCTGGCATGCATCCCCCCCCAAAAAAAATCCACAAAGATTTACATGCTATAATCGCCACTGCTTATCTTCTTGGCAAGATGCCATTATCTTGTTTCATCTGATGCACTCTGACATAGTATTGGCAATTTTCACCAAATATCACTTTTTTTTCATGCACACACAGTAGGACAGAAGTAGCAATGATATTATTGACCGACAAAATCCAGGTTGCTGTCGATTATAGACATCCGCGCGCGGTTAAGACCATTTGTGCGCATGCGTGACAATATACCGCTCAGCCTGGTTGGAAGGAAAACGTTTGGTCTCAACACAATACCCGTGGTTAACATGTTGGCTGTGAATGTGTCGGCCGACATGGTTGAGCAACATTACTCTTTAATAATTACATGACTCAAATCGTTCGTTTTTGTGTAAAAATGCCTCGTTATGCTCAACTCGTGATGGGTCCGGCGGGAAGTGGAAAGGTAAGTTAACTAACGTTATCCACAATACTTTGAAACGTTACCGTTAGCTTCAGTGGGTAGCTATTAGCTAGATGTTTGCTGTTTTCCATGTCATTCCGAAATGTAGCTAAATGAGAAAGGCTAGGTTTTACAATTAACGGCAATTCACATATTAACATAGATGTAGTTAGCGCTTGCTAGTTTAGTTGCAACATCCAAGGTCTGAACTACATGCACTACAATGGACCATGACTTGTCAGTGTCAGAAAGGCAGTTCCAGGCACTTTTCTAATGTGTTTGTACTGTATATGTTGATTTGATTTATCCTATTCAATGTTATCATATCATCACGTGTGTTTTTGCTACTGGTATTTCAGTCAGCTGTGTTTTATATATCTCTCTCCGTAGAGTACCTACTGCTCTACACTTATCCAGCATGCAGAAGCCATAAACTGCTCTGTACAGGTGGTCAACCTAGACCCAGCTGCTGAACACTTTGATTACCCGGTTATGGCAGGTAAAACACATCTCTGAGGAGTTCTGTGATAGTCCTGTTTCTATGACAGCGAGTGGCACTGACTGGCTGTTTTTCTACCCTCAGATATCCGGGAGCTGATTATGGTGGATGACGTGATGGAGGATGAGTCACTGAGGTTCGGCCCAAATGGAGGGCTGGTGTTCTGCATGGAGTACTTTGCCAACAACTTTGACTGGCTGGAGGAGAGCCTGGGCCACGTGGAGGATGACTACGTACTGTTTGACTGTCCTGGTAAGGTGATATTCATAGAGTGGGGCAAAGAACATGACTTTGATGTTACTGATGATGGAAAATCAATGACTGATAGAGATTGACTGAATATGGTGAGTAATATGGATCTGATTTTGAGTTTGAACATGATGTTGATGATAGTTGTTGAGAAGTTTGTTCTGATGTGGTGAGAATGATGATGATGATGATGATGATGTCTGCAGGTCAAATAGAGCTCTACACACACCTCCCTGTGATGAGGCAGCTGGTAGAGCAGCTCCAGCAATGGGAATTCCGTGTTTGTGGCATCTTCCTGGTGGACTCGCAGTTCATGGTGGAGACCTTCAAGGTTATATGGCCACTATTAACACATCTTATTCCCCATCACGCTGCCTTTTACTTAGTCTATAATATGCTAGAACAGTTATATTTGAAGTTAATTGCAAAACAATTGTCTCCCATCCCAGTTCATCTCTGGTATCATGGCTGCATTGAGTGCCATGGTGTTGTTGGAGATTCCAACAGTCAACATCATGACCAAAATGGACTTGCTGAGTCCCAAGGCCAAGAAGGAAATTGAAAAGTAGGTGCCAGAATTATAGAATTACTCCTTTTTATGTGTTTATCTGTCACTGTGGTCTTTGTTTATTTGGTTTTGTGTGTGTGTCTGGCTCTGAATGCATCATATGCATACGCTTAGCAGGCCTGTATTGGCTGACACTGACAGATCTCACTCTGTCCATGCAGATACCTGGATCCAGACATGTACTCAATGATGGAGGACAACTCTGTCACTATTAGGAGCAAGAAGTTCAAGAAGCTGACCAAAGCCATCTGTGGCTTGGTACGTTCCTGCCGTGCACACAGCCACGCTCAGAGAAAAGACAGCACTGGTGTCAATGATTTGAATGATTCCTGATTTGGTAGTCATTTGAAAAGATATGATTATGTTTGTGTTTTCCAGATTGATGACTACAGCATGTAAGGTTCCTGCCTTTTGACCGCACAGATGAGGAAGGCATCAACATAGTGCTTCAGCACATTGACCTTTCCATACAGTACGGAGAAGACTTGGATTTCAAGGAGCCAAAGGTAAATAAATAAAAATCCACCATGTGGACTGAAACGTATGCCTAGTCCTAGAGGTTAGCAGACTAACTCTGTAGTCCTGCTTTGGGAAGTAATGTACTAAGTCAGCTCTCCCAACTACCCAAAACCTTTCACTCACTTTACTTGTTTCTCTCTCCTTAGGAGCCTGACGAGGAGCCTGACAACACAAATTATGATGATTTCTTTCAGGACAAAGTAGAGGACTGAGAGGGAACATAAGAGGCCCAGAAAGAAAAGCAGAACATTTGATTTTTATTTTTATTTTATTTCACCTTTATTTAACCAGGTAGGTCAGTTGAGAACAAGTTCTCATTTGCAACTGCGACCTGGCCAAGACAAAGCAAAGCAGTGCGACAAATAACAACACAGAGTTACACATTAAACAAACAGTCAAAAACACAATAGAAAATCTATATACAGAGTGCAAAATGTAGTGCAAAAATGCAGTAAGGTTAGGATGATTTGATGGTCAGAGGGAAACGTTAATTGCAGACTCCAAGTATCATGCCACCTCAATATTTATTTCTAGACTTATTATGTCTATTTTAATGTTTTCAAGATGTCATAATGTTGAATATTTTGATTATATTTTTCTAATAAAAACTATTGTAAAACAACGTTTTGAAAAGTATTGCTATAAAAACGTTGTTCAATTGGCACCACCCTGTGGCCATTCAAATATTTTACCCACCGCATCTGTCTACTTCCTGTAATTCTGTTGGGTGGGAAAGGCGGAAGCAGCGTCCTGGAAAACGATACACTTATTTTGCTGGGCTGAAAGATTGACAATTATTTATCAAAATGCCGGTACGTAAATGACTATTATAACCACCTCTTAAATGAACGACCTTTATCAAGTGTGTAGCAACACTGAAATGTGATTGTGTATGATAATTGTGCATGTATCCACCCTAATGACCGTAGAATGTCTAGCTATCTAGCGTTCGCTAGCGGTGACGCTTTGGCTCCCCAGAATAAGTTAGCTACGTAATTTGATGTACAATATTGCATGATAGTGAGACAGAGACTAGTTGCCAATTAAGTGAGCACTAGCAAATTATCGACATGTTAGCGTTTGCAGCTAACATATATGCACTAATATAGCTAGCTTCTAAGTGATGTAGCTAGCTAGGTTCTCTGTTAGCTAATCTGCTCTACGTTAACTACTAACGTTAGTATTATTGACAGCTATCAAGTGCACTGGCTTCTCATTTTGTCAGAATGAGCATCTCATGAAAGGGCCATTATACTATACAAACATAAACTTTCCTTCGCAGGCGTACCACTCTGGCTTGATGGATGGGGACACCAAGATGGTGGGGAACATGGCTATGCTGCCACTAAAAACCCAGTTCAAGGGCCCTGCAGCGAAAGAGAGTATGTTTCAGCTCGCAAACTCTTACAATCCACACATGGTGTTTAGAAAATAGCCTACAATAATGGACAAAGTGTGATTCTGGGATTATAAATTGGCTATCCATCCCCTTTCAACCTGCACGTCAATTTTCTTTAATTCCCTTCTGACTGTGGTTGCCTGCTGGTGCATGTTTCTTCCTTATTTGGAGTCAGTTCATTCACTTCCTGTATACTCTATACTCTTGTTATTTCAGCCAAAGAATCGGACATCATTGACGAGGCCATCTACTATTTCAAAGCCAACGTCTTCTTTAAGAATTATGAAATCAAAGTAAGGGAAAACGGAATTATTTTATTGTCTTTGAGTAAAGTGGTGACCGTAAAAGTGGTCACCTGCCGTGTAAGGAATGTCTGTTTTAAGTGACTGTTTTTACAGTACCTCCCCTTTAGGCCTCTTGCTACAGTGGTTTGGCCCTAGTTTTCCTACATGCCCCAGCCTGCCTCTGAATATTGCCATTGACAATACAATCTTCTCCTAACTCCTGTTAGCATTCTAACCAATGCAGCCAATAAGTTGGATGGTGACTGAAACTAGGCTGTGCTCACATACACCCATTTATGTTATCAGACAACAGATATACTAAAGTCAGTAGTAATGAGAATGCTATCTGTCACAAGGCTTGGTGTATTCTTGGAGTTAACAACCTGTCCCCCCCCCTCCACCCACCCAGAACGAGGCAGACAGGACACTGATCTACGTCACCCTGTACATTTCTGAATGCCTGAAGAAGCTACAGAAGGTAACTGAATCTGATTGATTGCCAACATGATTTAATAGTAAACTAAATGGGTAATGAATCCAAATAACCCCTCCCATAGGTATAGCATTTTAGGTCCTCAGAATAATGCAAAGAAAGGCTTTTGTTTTGTTTTGTGAACTCCTCTCCTGCATTCTTCTGTGTGTTTGCAGTGCAGTTCCAGGGGTCAGGGAGAGAAGGAGATGTACACTCTGGGCATCACTAACTTCCCCATCCCTGGAGAACCTGGCTTCCCTCTCAACGCCATGTACGCAAAGCCCAGCAACAAGCAGGAAGAGGGTAAGAAGCATAAGCCCTTGCAGGATAAGATGTGGGAATATCAGTAGTACATCAATCACTTATTTTTAATTGTTCTGGTTTTCCCTGATCAGAGACCATGAGGGCGTACCTGCAGCAGATCCGCCAGGAGACGGGCCTGAGGCTGTGTGACCGTGTGTTTGACCCCCAGACAGACAAACCCAGCAAGGTGAGACTAATATTCAACTTCCCCATCTGTCACTCTAAATCCCAATTGCACTCTAGTACTAACATTGATAATAAAGTGAAATTGCAGATTACTTAATTGAACTTCTTTTGATGGACTAACCTGTGACCTCTTCTCTTTTTCAGTGGTGGATGTGCTTTGTCAAGAAACAGTTCATGAACAAAAGCCTTTCAGCTCCTGGACAGTAGACATCTCACAACTGCTGGAGGTTATTGTAAACTAGTGTGAGGCAGATGGATTTTTTTCGGTGCCTCCACTTTCGTGTGGCTAAGATGATTTTATACTGAATAATTATAGTACATGGAAGTGCTATTGTGTTGAGTCGTTTTATTGATCATGTTAAGCTGGTGCTTAATGTGTTAAAACAATTATGAAAAGACGTGTCCCTGTCAATCTTTTACACAAACAAGAAGAATACACTGCTGTTCTTACATTTTGTCAATCAACATGACCATTTTCAAAACTTTATTGGGCTCACGTTAGATAACTGGGTGTAAAAACGACCATTTCACGTCACACAGGTGAATGGGTAAAACTATTGAGCTAAGTCTTATCTTGTTTTAACAAGCCATCACCACTTCCATTATTAGATCCTTTACATTGTAACATTCAAAAGCACCTCTTGGGATAAAAATTGTTGCGAATGGCTAGTCTAAAATGACACTGAACACAGATGTCCCTAAAAGAAAGTCCTTATGAAGGGAATCGAGACTCAACAGCAAGGAGACTCAAGTACACAAAGGGGAAAACCCACTCAAAGGACAAATCATTTGGTACACTACATATTTACATACAAAATACAATTTGAGATTAGATCTTTATTACAAAAAAATATTCTCTGTCATGCTAATATTCCTAGGTTTTGGTTAATTCCCAAAAATGTATTGATCAAAAACTGAAGAAATGTATCCTGACACAGATTGACATCACTGGAGACGGTTTCCTTTGCTTACAGGGAAACAACTTAAGGCAGCAGAGTATTGACCCCTTTGAGAGAAAGGGACTTTGCAGAACACTTGAGGGGATGGTCTTCCAGAGGTATATAACGGGCAACGAAAGCCATTGTTGGTAATGATTGGAAAGCCATTGTCAATGATCAAATGCTTTGAACTCCAAAATTGCATAAGAGACAAGTCTAAAGTAGATGGCTCAGTGGCAGGTTGAAAATAAAGAATAAGCTCGTCAAAAAAAAACATGCATCTTGAATTGTCATAATTATCTAAATAAATATAAGGTGAGAAAACTGGACAATAACCATGAGGGGATGTTTATCTCCACATTTACTTGACCCTAGATGACCCCTATTTACATAGCTAAAGAACAAAGCTGGCTTTTTATTCCACATCTTCCTAAGAGCAGAACACTGGTGCAAAAGTCTTTATTGAAGAGTGACATGATGTATCCGCCTAGGTTCAAATTTTAGCTGAAAAACAGAAAAGAACAGTTAGCTTGCAGACAAAATATAAATAGACAATCAAAAAGGAGCATCAAGACTGACTACGAAACACAAATGGAAGATCTAGTGACCAACCAAGGCACGGAATGGGTCTCAATTTCTGCAACACGAGTGTTAAGATTACAGCTGCGCGCTGTATGGATCCAGAAAGGGACTTACGGTTTGTGGCAAACTGGGTTTGTGGGGGAGGAGGCCTAGTCAAACGCCATCTCCTGACTCTTTCGTACACAGCGAGCCACCTTCCTCTTGAACTCTCCGCAAGGATCCTCTCTCCATTCTTTCTGCAGGGCACAACACAACTGTACATCAAAACCCTGGGCTTAACAGTCACTACAATCAACTAAATGGTAGAGTATCACTCACTACAACCAAAAATCAAGACAAATCATGAGCAGTGAAATTTCACATTTTGTTTCAGTAAATTCATTTTGAGACCATAAAAACAAACCAGCACCATAATTTCAGCTTTTTCTAACTGAATAGAATGCATATTTCCCCCGTCTGCAAGGATGTATGTTTGAATGTTTGGGACTTAACGGCTGCGTCCACGTTGGCAGGCGAGTCGCCGTTCGGGTCGGCCAGCATGGAGATGACACTGATCATGATGGTCTCTACGGTGTGGATGGGCAGCCAGCGCTCCTCAGGCTTCTCATAGCCAAACTTGTCCTCACCGGGCTCGTGCAGAATGGAGATACACACGTCACCATTCTTTGCCACTAAGAGCGAGAGAGAGAGAGAGAGGAGGGGGAGAACAGGAATCATAACCTGTGCTGACCAGCTGACTAACATATCTTTAGCTAGCTGCACATGAAACAAAACTGTCTTGAAATAAAACACCAACTCAAATGTCTAATAGATTCTTCTGTACGGATCTGAAACATGGATAACTACTACAAACATGCGGAACAAACTAAAGTCATCCATTAACCACTGTCTTAAGACTACTTCTGGGGGGGGGGGAGTGAGGCCTAAGAGGGTTTTATAAATAAGCATCAACCAGTGGGTCTTGTGCCGGGTATACAGAGGGACAGTTTACAGGAGAGTACAGAGTGCAGTGATGTGTCCAATGGTGGCAAATCTGATGTCCGTAGAGTAAAGAACATCTAGACGTTCTAGAGCAGCCTCACCTGCTGATCTATAAATTACCTCTCCACAATCTAGCATGGTCATCTGAATCTGGTTTAGTTTGGCAGCTGGGGTTGAAAGAGGAGCGAGCACAGGAAGGGATGGAAGCGATTCATCGATGGCCTATGTTCCCACAAGGAATACAAAGGCCTAAGTAAGAAAGAATAGTACATGAAACCACTTGCCATTGGGGTGCCATATTTCTGTGATGAACTTCATCTTCGGAGGCCTATGAGGGTAGTCATGGGGAAAGGTCAGGTAGGCTTTAAAGAAACCACCCTCGCTGTAAAGAGAAGGTGAGAATTTGTCAAAATCAGGTAGATGGTAGCTAAGTAGGCAATGACTTTGCCAAACACAAACATCAAAAGGTTAGTAAAACACACTCACAATAATGTATCTTGAGGGCCAATAACGACCACCTCCCACTGATGGATGTCATCATCGTCTATGAGACCGGCAGAAAATCCCTCCACGGGGTTCTTGTTGAGTTCTAAACGGGGTAAACCAACACGCTGACGTTACCCAATACCCCACCCTTGAAAATGTGCTTTACTTGTAACTATGCGTTGTCACATGTTGTCAAGCTTTTCTCAAAACGCCCGTCTGGAATTCTAAGTTAGCTAAAGGACCAGTTAAAATGGAAATGTTTTTAGTTTGAGACGGGTGGATATTAAGTGACGGAACTGGTACACTACTCCACAAGGCTTACGCGTTAACAACAGTGTTGTGTTTTGCTAGGTAACTAGCCAGACAGGTTTCTACTAGCTAACTACAAGCAACTAAGTGGTGTGATGTCACGTTAGCTAGCTAATAACATTCATCAGATGTGATTTTGCATTGCGTAACTACTAGCCGCAACTAGCTAGCGAAGTTGACATATTCGATACAAGTAAAACGAACATAAATAGACTACAGGTGCATAGCCACTAACGTTAGCTAGCCAAGTTATCGGCAACTACCTCGCCTTTTAGCTAGCTAACTTATCGTTAAAGTGTCCTATTAAGTGTCCTAGCGAGCTATTTTACCTGCCAGTTGTTTTCGAAGCAGCAGCGACGATTGATCAGTCATTTTATGTTGATTAGTTTAGCTAACTATATAGACAACGACCTGACCGGCCTCTAATATAAACTATAAAACAACAAAAATAGAGAGATACCTAGCTACAGTAGCCAGCTTCCAATGTTAGAATAAGGCCTATTTGGTTGCTCGTTTCACACAGGGATGCACAGCTTGTTACACGGCTAGGCTAGCAAAAGCCCCAAACAAACACCGCATGCGCCCTGCTAGTCTTCTTCTTCTTCTTCTTCTTCTTCTTCGAGGTTTATTGGCGGACTACACTCATAAAGTGCCGCCACCTAGTGTAAGGGGTAGTAAAAAAATACCCCAAAAATAAAAGATGTTCTGGATGAACAATTTCATTCAAAACTACCCTGAATTTAAAAAATAAATAAATTAATCCTTCAGTAGGATTTACATGTCTAACATTTTTAACTTATTCCACTATTGCAAAAATACTTTTAAACAGCTGAAGCAAAGCCACACAATGTTTCTTAATGGAACATTACCTTCTTTACGTCTTGAAATTGCAAGATGCAAATGGATACAATTATACTGAACACAAATAGAAACGCAACATGTAAAGTGTTGGTCCCATGTTTCATGAGCTGAAATAAAACATCCCAGAAATATTGCATACGCACAAAAAGCTTATTTCTCTCACATTTCATATGCACAAAAGGCTACTAAAATGTGCAGTTTTGTCACACAACACAATGTCACAGCTGCTTGAGGGGGCGTGCAATTGTCATGCTGACTGCAGGAATGTCCACCAGAGCTGTTGCCAGACAATTTCATGTTAATTTCTCTACCATAAGCACCATAACATTGTTTTAGAGAATTTTGAAGTACGTCCAACCGGCCTCACAACCGCCGACCACATGTAACCACGCCAGCCCAGGACCTACACATCCGGCTTCTTCACCTGCGGGATTGTCTGAGACCAGCCACCTGGACAGCTGATGAAACTGTGGGTTTGCACAAGCGAATAATTTCTGCACAAACTGTCAGAAACCAGATTAGATTAGATTAATACATTAGATAGATAGATACTTTATTGATCCCCGTGGGTAAATTACTTTGTCAAGCAGCTACGAAAAACACAAGGCAGGTGCAAAATGCCAGAACGAAATACACAGACAGATACATGATACATAGTGCGGCAGTATGGAAAAACCATCCCAGGAAAGCTCATCAGCGCGCTCGTCATCCTCACCAGGGTCTTGACTGGACTGCAGTTCGGCGTCGTAACCGACTTCAGTGGGCAAATGCTCACCTTCCATTGGCTACTGGACTTTGAAACAGACCACTGTTCCCCGAGCGCTGAAGACATGGATGTCGATTAACGCAGCCCGCCGCACCTCTCTGATTTAGAGGGGTTGTGTCAAATGCGGAAGACACATTTCAGTTGACTGCGTTCAGTTGTACAACTGACTAGTATCCACAGTCCACAATCAACAGCCTGATCAACTCTACGCGAAGGAGATGTCGCGCTGCATGAGGCAAATGGTGGTCACACCAGGTACTGACTGGTTTTCTGATCCACGCACCTACCTTTTTTTTAAGGTTTCTGTGACCAACTGTTGCATATCTGTATTTGAGATCATGTGAAATCCATAGATTAGTGCCTAAATAATTTATTTCAATTGACTGATTTCCTTATATAAACTGTAAGTCAGTAAAAGCTTTGAAATTGTTGCGTTTCTATTTTTTTTTTCAGTGTACAATAGCAATGTTCTAAGTATAGAAGTAGCTAGACTAACATCCTAGTTTGTAGCATACCTCCAGAAGTATAACATGGTTTTATATTCTAGGAAGTTGAAGTCCTTATCAAATTAACCACGTGCACTAGTAAAATAAAAAATAAAAATACACAACTTAATTTCTTGCACAATTTTATTTCTGTAGCGCCTTTTAAACCCAAAAAGACACATCACACAGACATTGAAAATGTGTATAGTTCTTTACCTTTTTACAGGCTTAAATGTACAACAGTCAGAGATATGCAGTGAGCTCAAAAGTATTGCGACAGTGACATCTTTTTGGTTTTCTGAAATTATACAATTACTATGTGGTGCAGACGGTCAGCTTTTATTTGAGGGTATTTTGATCCATATCGAGCGATCCGTTTAGAAATTACAGCACTCTTTGTACACAGTACCCCCATTTGTATTAAAGTAGTCAAAAGTGTAGTATTTGGTCCCATATTCCTAGCACGCAATGATTACATCAAGCTTGTGACTCTACAAACTTGTATCCATTTGTTGTTTGTTTCAGATTATTTTGTGCCCAAAATAAATGGATTATGTAGTGTCATTTCGGAGTCACTTTTATCAATAAAAGTGATTCCAAAATGACAATACATTATGTACCATTTCTACCGGGCACAAAATAATCTGTAACACAACCAAACCAAACAAATGCATCCAACAAGTTTGTAGAGTCACATGCTTGATGTAAATCACTTGCGTGCTAGGAATATGGGACCAAATAATAAACAAGTGAATTTGTCCCACAGGAGGTTGGTGGCAGCTTAACTGGGGAGAACGGGCTTGTGGTAATGGCTGGAGCGGAATGGTATCAAATACATGGTTTCCATGTGTTTCATACCATTTGCTACGTTCCTGCTATTATTATGAACCGTTCTCCCCTCCTGTGAATTTTGTCCCAATACTTTTTGTCCTCTAAAATGGGGGGACTATGTACAAAAAAGGGCTGTAATTTCACCTGATATGGATGAAAATACCCTCAAATTAAAGCTGACAGTCTGCACTTTTACCTCATAGTCATTGTGTCATTTCAAATCCAAAGTGCTGGAGCACAGAGCCAAAACAAAACACAAAATGTGTATGTGTCACTGTCCCAATACTTTTCCTCACTGTAGCAAAAAAATCTAGAATTGATAGCAGGGAAATTTAGTATTTCTTCTAATACTATTCTTTGGAAAGACGTGTGGGGAAAATTCTGTCGATGCTTTTTAATATAAACACATTCAGAGCAATAACTTACTTTATAATCCTTATTTACAAGTGATACCGAGTCTGAGATAGTAAGGTAAATATGCACATCAGCAGTGTGGAACAAAATTGCAGGTACACTGCATTTATAAAGCATAGAAACAAAACTGCAAACCTCTCAAGCTGTATGGCAAAACCTTGTTTTCAGTGATATCCATTATGCAAGTGGGTGTGTATTTTTAGTGTCATCAAGCTTCATGGGCCTTTTCAATTAACCACCTTGTAATTCTTCTACAGAGTGATTTATTTGACATTTATGTTGCTTGAGATTCTTACACAACAACAGGATGGCTGCTAGTCTACTAATCGCAAGAAACAAAACAAATAAGTGACACATGCATAAAAAGCTAAGGTCTACCATTGCCTTGCTACCAGCCACTCGTTGAACATTTCCCACTTTATACTGGCTGATGACAAGGAATCACACTGGGTGACAAGAAGCATATGGGTCACTAGACATTACATAAATCTGGAATGTGTAGAATATAAACTAGACATTAATGCATTGACATACGCTGTATGCAAATGAAACGTTTCAGAGTAAGAAGAAATTAAATTTTTGTGAAAGGAAAAGGCAAGAATGAACAAACCAAAATATTCAGACAATCTGCACAGGGGAAAATGCTCCCTTCCTCACTCTGGTCTACCCATGACGAACAAGGTGATCAGGTAGGATTCATAGCTCGATATGCAACAGTGTTGCAGGACTGCTCTCGTTTCTGTAGTGAGGAAATATAAAAGCCACTCACTCTTTCAAACACTGTTTCACACAAATGCATACACGAAACACACACACTTCTTGGAGTGGGTAGAAGTAGCCTCTAACCACTGGTCCATTGCGCTGTCAGGTATTTTGCCTATATTTTGTCAGATAGTTTATCTATCCCCAAATGGTTATTGTTGGAGGTACAATGATGTGGTCCTAGAGCTTTGGTTAGTGAAACATCCACCCACCTCAAGCAAAAAACTCTTCCCAGCAAATATAAATTCAACAACCGATACACTACAATTCGATAAACTCTACTGCTTTTCAAAATCCCCAAATCAGTCCTCATTTTGGCTACTGTGAAAGGAAACAAGCACACTCAATACAACACTTTTTTTTTTAAGGGGGAGGGGTTCTTCTTTAAGAGGGAGGGATCTTCTTTAAGGGGGAGGGGTTCTTCTTTAAGGGGGAGGGATCTTTAAGGGGGAGGGGTTCTTCTCAAAGGCACCTTTCAAAGTAATAGCTTATGACATTTCCCTGTCAAGATTCAGACAACCATCACAGTTAAACATCTGACAATGAATAAACCTAAAACTACAATAAAAACCATAGAAATGACTCCTATATAAACTGTAATCTCTCCTAGTATGTACATGAAAACTGAACATATAATGTTTCATGTACATCTAATAACTCACTCTCACTCTTCTTTCTGTCCAGTACTGATAAACCTCAACACAGTGCAATAACACCAGTAATCAGTCACTGGTGTGGTCCAGTCCAGTAACAGCGGCTGCTACGCTACTGCCAACAAGTCTTACAAACCGATTGTGATCGCTGTACTATAATAAGAAGTTTGAATGGGAAAATATGCAATAAATAAAGCTTAGCTAAATCTCACGTGTTTGGTCAGTGACCAGTGCAAATTGGTTTATTTTTCAATTCGGGCCTTTACTGGTTAAAATAACATTATATTTGCTACAAACGTCAGGAAATATGAATATGATCCATCTCAAGCACTCAGACTAAAAAGCTGAATGGGGTTTATGCAGTTCCAGCTGTTCTTCCACCATGGCAGCCATATCAAACACTTTGGTCAAAGGGAAATGCTCACAGAGGTCCATTTCCTGTCAAGGCCAAGCGGCACATACAGCAATTCTCTCTACATTCTCCTGTTTGTGGTAAAAGAAAATAATCTATCTGCTGAGTCCAAAAGGGCGATATTCTCATTCTTAATATGGCAAGTTTAGCGTCAACAAAGTGTCACAGACAGGGATAAATAAAACATTTTCTCCGAACACAGGCCTGTGACAGGCCATGCAATTGTGTTAAAGCTCTTAGACTCTTCTGGTTTCCTTGAAAACTACAAGCCCACTCACTGTAATATCACGCTATAATATTGTCCACACAACACCATAGCTTCTTATAGAGTGAGACCTCATGTCTTAAGAGGAGTCGGGGTCTATATGTGATTGCTTGGCGCTGAATTACTGACAGGATCAAATGGAGCGTGTCTGTGACTGCAGTAGAATCCTCCTGCAGACTTCTTGGTTTTGGGTTGCTCAGGGCAGCGTTACTGACGGTAAGAGGCTGTGTGTATGGGACTCTGCACAGAACTGAATAGCTAACACGCTCAGTCCGTGTAGTGGGGTCCTGTCTGACACACGGAGGAGTGTGTAGTAGCCTTTTCTCAAGCCCTTCATCTCCAACATCAATCGGGCAGTCACAGGCACCACTGTGAGTGTTAGAGACCACCGTCACCAGTCCCGACACTACCCAGTCCAGGCCCTTTATAACACACTCACCCCACCGGCTGACATCTCCATGGAAACTAGAGGGTGGAGGGAGGATACTGAGTTGATAGGGAGGGGGTCAGGTTGAATGGCATGGTGGTGTCTGTCCAGAATACTGACATCATAGCATAGCAGCATCCATGGGTTCCGAGCAGAGTCCTCAGACGCAGAGCCCTGATTGTAGTGCTGTGAGGCGACGCTTGATGCACTCCTTACCTGCAGGGAGAGAAAGGCAGGATGGGGGTTTAGAAATAGTCGTCATCAATGGATATGGTCAAAGGGACAAGTCACTGAGCTACGTAAACACAACAGTATTCTTCCAAAACTATTTAGTGTGAAATTGCATTCCTGTAGTCATTAAAATAAAATGGTGTTATATGAAGATATATTTTCCTTTATTATTCTCCCCTAACCCTACCACCCCTCCCCTCATTGGAGTTAACTAATCGCTTCTACTTCCAGCTATACATACTACTGTATATACATTTTACAGACACAGTATATTTTATATTAGTTCTCTTTGTTTGTTTTACTCCCATCCTTAGTTACCATCAACCCCTCCCATCTATCTCTAAAGACCATCAACCCCTCCCATCTATCTCTAAAGACCATCAACCCCTCACATCTATCTCTAAAGACCATCAACCCGCTCCCATCTATCTCTAAAGACCATCAACCCCCTCCCATCTATCTCTAAAGACCATCAACCCCCTCCCATCTATCTCTAAAGACCATCAACCCCCTCCCATCTATCTCTAAAGACCATCAACCCCCTCCCATCTATCTCTAAAGACCATCAACCCCTCCCATCTATCTCTAAAGACCATCAACCCCCTCCCATCTATCTCTAAAGACCATCAACCCCTCCCATCTATCTCTAAAGACCATCAACCCCCTCCCATCTATCTCTAAAGACCATCAACCCCTCCCATCTATCTCTAAAGACCATCCAGGTTGATTTCTATTTGCCATATATGATGTTTCACTAAAGTTCAGAACCTTTCTAGTTTCTACAGATTGTAAATTAAAGAGTATTTGCTACCCCAGTTCTAGGTAAGGGGTTGTGGTGAGAGATGACTTGCATTTGTTGACTCTGAGGATGTCGTTGTGCTCGGTGAGGAGCAGGGACAGGCCCTCCATCAGCAGCAGGGCCTTGTGGTAGCGCAGCACCGACGCCTCTCCCTGGTGGAACATCTCATCCAGAGCAGCAGCCTGCACCTGGGGAGAGGAGGAGGGGAGAGACAGAGGGGGTTAGTGGGCAAAGTCAGAGAGGAGAGAGGAATACTAGGTTTGTATATGGAATACAAGGGAAGTATGGGTGAATTACAGCAAAGATGGCCATCATACTCCTTCCTATCACCTTATTACAGCTACACAATATATGCACGTCTGATGAAAACAGTGATCTTGTAGCTGTATAAATGGTGAAACGAGTTAACCACAAGCCCAGTAGAGAGGGTGAAGAAGAGATCAGATGCTGAGATGACAGAAATGGTGTTGAGCTGAACAGTGTCTCCCTCACCATCTGACCGGTGTTGAGCTGAACACAGTGTCTCCCTCACCATCTGACCGGTGTTGAGCTGAACACAGTGTCTCCCTCACCATCTGACCGGTGTTGAGCTGAACACAGTGTCTCCATCACCATCTGACCGGTGTTGAGCTGAATACAGTGTCTCCCTCTGACCGGTGTTGAGCTGAACACAGTGTCTCCCTCACCATCTGAACAGTATTGAGCTGAACACAGTGTCTCCCTCACCATCTGAACGGTGTGGCTGAACAGCAGCCTCTCGGCGGTGATGGTGTTAATGTGGTCCATGAGACGGTGCTTCCGAGAGAAGAAGCGCTCCAGCCGGGCGTTGAGGGAGAGACAGGACAAGACGCTGGACTTGTACAGCTCATTCAGCCTCTTGACCACTAAACACACAGTCACAGAGGAGAGGGTTAAGAGAGGAACAGTGTTCGCGTTGGAAATACAGACAGAGAGCCTACCTACTCCAAGTAGGGTTGGCTCAAGAGTATTTACTGATATACTGTATCAGCTACTACTTTAGTTAAATATTATATCCTCCTGTAAATGTCGGCTTTTCATTTTGGATGCTCCAATCAGCCATGTTCTAAGGTTCTTGGTTCTTACCTTGTTTGACAGTAGCAGAGGGGTACAATTTTCCCTGTTTGATGCAATCCATGGCTGTGTGTAAGGCAGATGACAGGAGCTCTGCTGTCTTCATGTACAACACCAGCTGCTCCGCATAGCTGAGACACAAACACAGATCAGACTCATGGCAAGTTTTTTTTAGCTAGTGCTAAAGTCGTCGCAAAGTGTCTCTGAATGTCAACGTCAGCAGTAACCAAGTCTAATTTGCTTTTATCGTCCATTTGTAAAGAGCTCCGCTTCCATAAAAAGGAAATACTGGAAAGTGGTTTCAGTAACAGTGGTATTGGCTGGTGACTCTCACCTCCACTCCCGGCTGAGGGAGCTGATCTGGTCTGCCACCAGGCTCTGCTGCTGCAGGAGGGAGGGTGGGGAGGTGTCCCCCTGCTCCGCCCCGGCCCCAGCCGCAGCCCCGGTCCCCCTGATTTCCGCCACCTCCATCAGACAGCAGGCAAAGTCCAAGGTGAAGCGCAGGCTTCTCAGGGTCTCTGTGTGCTCCTGCTGCATTCAGACAGACAGAGGGAGAGAGAGACAAGGTCACTCACATTGACCACTACAAAGTTCACTATTACAAACCTAATTATCTTAACACGCTACGTTAATTCTCCTAACATGCTACGAAAAGTCCCTTCTGCTATTCAAAACGGGCAGATATGCCCTTAGAACGGTCTTGGTTTCCACTAATGCGATACTGCCGCTCTGCATTTAGCTGTCTAGGCTTTAGCACATGATGAGATTGAAGAAGGCAGCCGTTGTACTTTGTTTAACCTTGACTCTAGAACTTCCCTCCCATTCCTGCCGGAATACCACTGGACCTGCAAGACCCGCGGGAGTCCTGTTCCCGTGTCAACCTCTAATGGGCATTCCTTAATACAGACAGAGATAAAATGACAGAAAGAAACACGCAGAGACAGACAAACACAAGAGTGACAGACGGCAACAACCCCACATACCACCCCATGCCCACTCTCATCCTCTCACCTCCATCAGCGTCTCCTCTGGCAGCTCAGGGGCCAGGAAGGTGACCGGCCCCCCCATGTTGGCTGTGATGGGGTCCGTGAAGCTGTAGCGTGGACTGGAGGGACCCTCGAAGCCCTCCAGATAGGTGCCTGTCTGATATCGGCAGGTTAAGGACCCCACTGGGCTGATCGAGCTGGAGGAGCCTGCTATAGAAAGAGAGAAGGTAGAGGTTAGAGCATGGTAAGAAGCTCAGAACAGGCACCAGGTCATGACTGACATAGAGAAACGTATTGTACATCGTTGCCACTGAGAAAGCCATAGCCGGTTGTATTTTAATTGTCCCGATGGCGGGAGGGAGGGTGGGGGTGGTGGGACAGCTAGGAGGGGGTCTCATTATCTTCCCGGCAGGTGGGAGCTGGGGAGGGGGGATGGGAGGGTCAGCTGTATGAGGACCTGGGATTGTGGGAGGAGGGAAAGGGGTTCTTATGGTCTACCTCAACCTTTTTTATTTTTCATACTGCCATATCCAAATTGTACCATTACCATTTGTAACCTTAATAGATTATCCAAACTGTGCCATTGTATACTCTACTGCAGTTTCTCATGATTGATATCAATATCTTTTTTTTAACACATTACATAGTGGTGCTGTGCTGAGTAAAGGATAACATCACCTGGTTGCTGAGAACTTACCTGAGTACTGCCTGGTTCTGGAGGTCTGTGGTGGAGTGCTGCTGCTGGGCGGTGAGCCCACAGTGAACACCACCTGGGCTGGGCTGGCTGAGCCTGCAGCCACGGCACCACCACCAGAGGGTGCTGAAGGACAGAAACACAGCACTCATCAGAAACACATAGGCCAGGGAGTATGAACAGTGGTAACTAATGACCTAGCTACGTGCAGTGGAGCAAGTAGTGATTTACCCTGGTAGTTAGATGCATGCTTTTAACATCCAGTCTGCCCATATTATTAGCAGAGCAGTAGAAACAAAACCCGACTTTCTATTGGGGCGTCAGGTAGCCGAGTGGTTAGAGCATTGGGCCCATAACCAAAAGGTTGCTGGAACGAATCCCCGAGCTGACAAGGTAAAAATCTGTCATTCTGCCCCTGAACAAGGCAGTAAACCCACTGTTCACTGGTAGGCTGTCATTGTAAATAAGAATTTGTTCTTAACTGACTTGCCTAGTTAAACAAAAGCAGGGGTTTAACAACAGTTAATATTTTAGTATGTTGAAACAATGTTCCACTAAGGAAACCGCCATCTTATCAGAATCCCACTTGACAACTTTCACTGACCCACTTAGACAGCCAATCTCTAAATGATTGGCTCTTTGTGTGGTTTTGCACGCCAAATGTGCTACCGTTACAGTCAAAAGCTGAACGCCAAACTGAAAACCTCTATCTTGACCAAACTGACTAGTATGATATTCCACTTTATCTAATCTAAAAATGGGATCATGGTCCCTTTTTCAAAAGGTTTAAGTGTTGAAAATGACTCCTGTGGAACTTCACCCAATTGATACCGTGTTGAAAAAGTATGTGAGGAAATCTGTTCTGTCCTACTGAACATCCATACAAAGAGTGAACCTATGTACATTGCTTAACTTTGAACAAGGATCTCCAGTCAGTCATTGTCATGTAGACTATCTAGTCAAGTTTGGTTGGTGAACATAACAACTCTCTCTAGTCGTTCAGGTAGTCATCTACTGAAGCGTAAATCTTGGTAAACAGGTCTACTAAGCCCACCTTTGATGTCTATGGCTCCTCTGTTAGAGCAGAGGTTCTCCCTGCTGCCCCACTCCACCAGCGGTCCTCCAAACACAGCCATCAGCAACATGTCAGACAGACGACTTGCACTCTGAGACCTGCCAAAACTCTTGTTGTCCTCTGCGGTCCTGTGGCTGTATTGACCAAGCTGGCCAGTAGGCGGCTGTCCTGGGTCCTTGTAGTCTGAGGCAGTCCTGCTGCCAGGCGGGGCCAGAACCAGGCCCTGCTGGGCCAGGAAGGTCACCAGGTTGGGGGAGCTGGGAGGTTTGGGAAACTCAAAGGGTGGGATGGCCTGTGGACAGGATGTCAGTGTCAGAGGCAAGACTCAGCCAAAGTAGAGAGTATAGAGACTATAGACAGTGGGTTTGATTGATTAAAGCCAATTGCTGGATAGCTCAGTTTCCTGTAAAAAACAAGCATTGGTCTTATACTTGTTTCTGTGTCCAAAACATGTACTCACTCTAGAGGGGGATCCCAGGATGGTGGGTAGGGGGCTGCGCTGCATGAGTTCACTAAGCCTGGGGGAGGAGTGCAGGGGCAGCATAGCCTTTATGCCTGCCTGGTGGTTGGCCGCCACTGGGTCCGAGTGCTGCTTCCTGATCTTTTGCCTGCCGCCTCTGCTAGCAGCCTCCAGGAGACAGGGGGCGCTGTGGAGCCGGGTGCCCAAGCCCTGATGCTGAGGGGGAGGCCGCGTGTCAAGGAACTGGAGAGCTGGAGAGGGACAGGGGTTAGAAGTTACAGGAGGAATAACACTGCAACACTCCAGCAAAATGTGAATAATGAAATGTCAATTTACATTATAAAGATGAGGGACTAACTATATACAACGACAAGCTGATGAAAAGACATATGGAAGTAAAACATCAAAAAGTTCCTTTAAGTCAGTTTTAAGCCCCACTGATCATTCCAACAGGAAGTGAATAACCTTGGGATACCACAGAGCAAGTCTCCAGTGCCCTTGACCAGTTTAACCATGACATCCACCACTAACAAAACACTAAAACAGTAAACATAAAAGTTGGGTGGGGAGGTGTTGAGAGGAGAGAGGGGACATTTTATGACACATCGGTTTACTCTGGCAGACATACCTTGAGGTGAAAGCTGGAAGGGTCTGGCCCCTCCTAGAGACAGCCTGCGGAGGCTAGACAAGGCCCCGTGGCCTCCTGGGTAAGGTGGAGATGGGCCAGTCCTTCCGAATCCCAGTGAGCTATTGCTGCTGCAGTGGCGCACTGGGGTGGACAGCCTGTGGTGGAAAGAGAAACAGAGTTCACAAAATAAGACAATATTCCCTATTATCTTCAAGCTAGAAATTATACTACTGTGCCATAGAGGAGACTATAGGTTTATATAAGCCTGTGTGTGTGTGTGTGTGTGTGTGTGTGTGTGTGTGTGTGTGTGTGTGTGTGTGTAAATAATGCATGTACAGTTGAAGTCTGAAGTCTACATACACTTAGGTTGAAGTCATTAAAACTCATTTTTCAACCACTCCACAGATTTCATGTTAACAAACTATAGTTTTGGCAAGTTGGTTAGGACGTCTACTTTGTGCATGATACAAGTAATTCATGGCATTAGAAGCTTCTGATAGGCTAATTGATATAATTTGAGTCAATTGGAGGTGTACCTGTGGATGTATTTCAAGGCCTACCTTCAAACTCAGTGCCTTTTTGCTCGACATCATGGGGAAATCAAAAGAAATCAGCAAAGACACAGACATTTTTTTTTTCGCAAATGGGTCTTCCAAATGGACAATGAGCACATGGCCAATGGCCACTTCCAAAGTTGTGGCAAAATGGCTTAAGGACAACAAAGTCAAGGTATTGTAGTGGCCATCACAAAGCCCTGACCTCAATCCTATAGAAAATTTGTGGGCAGAACTGAAAAAGCGTGTGTGAGCAAGGAA
The DNA here is from genome assembly GCA_023634145.1 of Thymallus thymallus. Classification (NCBI taxonomy): domain Eukaryota; kingdom Metazoa; phylum Chordata; class Actinopteri; order Salmoniformes; family Salmonidae; genus Thymallus; species Thymallus thymallus. Next base: position 34,842,917 of record CM042403.1, on the reverse strand, counting down.
GCCTACAAACCTGAGTCAGTTACACCAGTTCTGTCAGGAGGAATGGGCCAAAATTCACCCATCTTATTGTGGGAAGCTTGTGGAAGGCTACCCGAAACGTTTGACCCAAGTTAATCAATTTAAAGGCAATGCTACCAAATACTAATTGAGTGTATGTAAACTTCTGATCCACTAGGAATGTGATGAAAGAATTAAAAGCTGAAATAAATCATTTCACATTCTTAAAATAAAGTGGTGATCCTAACTGACCTAAGACAGGGCATTTTTACTAGGATTAAATGTCAGGAATTTTGAAAAACTGAGTTTAAATGTATTTGGCTAATGTAAACTTCCGACTTCAACTGTATATCTACAGTGCCTTCAGAAAGTATTCATTACCCCTTGACTTATTCCACATTTTGTTGTGTTTAAAGCATGAATTCAAAATTGATTGAATACATGTTAGAATTAATTTTGGCAGCGATTACAGCTGAGTCTTTCTGGGTAAGTCTCTAAGAACTTTGCACACCTGGATTGTACAATATTTGAACTTTTTTGTAAATCTTCAAGGTCTGTCAAGTTGTTGACTGTCAATTGTAACTAGGCCACTCACGAACATTCAATGTCATCTTGGTAAGCAACTCCTATTTATATTTGGCCTTGGGTTATCGTCCTGCTGAAAGCTGAATTTGTCTCCCAGTGTCTGTTGTATAGCAGACTAAAATCAGGTTCACATTAAATTATTGCACACAGTCCATGCAACTTATTATGCGACTTGTTAAGCAAATGTTTACTGCTGAACTTGTTTAGGCTTGTTCAGAAAGAAATTCTAAAAACATAATTCCACATTATGGGGTATTGTTTGTAGGCCAGTGACACAAAATCTAAATTTAACACATTTTAAAATCGGCCTGTAATACAACAAAATGTGGAAAAAGATTAGGGGTATGCGTACTATATGAAGGCACAATGTGTATACTGACCGTGGGGAGCCGTCCTGGCTGGGGGAATGGAGGTTCTGCTCCATGCGCTGGTAGTTGTGGACCTGAGTGGGAACCGGAATGGGTACCGACTGACCGTAGTTACTGCCAGAGAACTCGATAGGCCGACTGAAAGAAGAGAGAAAGGGGGAGTTGGTTATGTTTAACCATTCCGTCTGTTCAATGCTTTAACAAAGAGAGTGAAACTGCAAAAAATACTGGGGGAAAAAAACCTATGTAACAGTGTGTGAGAGAGAGAGAGTGAGAGAGAGCATGAGATCTGTGTCAGCCCTTGCTTTGTGATTGACCTACTGACCGACCCCATCTCCCTGTCATCGAGCCTTACACAATAATCTTCTTACTCTAGAAGGGTATATCATTGCTCTTGGCTTCCAGTGCACAATACACACACACTCACCCACCCAGCTGCCAGGGTGACCTGACTAGCATGTCTAGATGGTTTCATCTGTCTGAACACACCTTTCCAGTAGGAGTGTGTTCTGCTCTTACCTGATGGGGCTGGGGGAGCCGCTGTAGGAGGGGGACTGGGGTGGGGTCTTGCCCTGACTGCACAGGCCACCAAAGGCCAGCAGAGAGCTAATGAAGAGTTGAGAACACAAGAGTTAATATGTATATTATATTACTATGAAGAAGTGGTATTGTATTTCCCCATCAGCATTGTGTGTAGGTGCCCATGTACAACCATGACCACTAAACTCACCCGCTGTTCATCAGACTGTCGTGGAACACCTTTCCAGTAGGCCCCTCACAGGCGAGCTCACCTGCTGAGAAACCATGGCAATACATCAAACCAAACTGATGAAAACTCTGAATAGAAACCTATTATATCCTTAAATCCAGACTCAGTAGTCATTTGTGATTATGAAATATCAAACTGTTGGGGCGACAAAACAAAACCAGGCAAGCCATAATGTAAACAAACCCAGACAAGACTTCATTACGTGCTCTATCTGAGAGATCTCAAGCGGCCGCTGGGCCAGTCACCCTTCCATCAATCAGTATCAGACAGCTGGTGTTCTCGTTTGCTTGTAGCCTACAACAAGCATGTCGGTTACTCTACTGTATAAAAAATTATTACAAGTGAGTCAACTATGAACGTCACAGCAGTAAAACGTAATTCTAATTGACGTAGACAAGTTCAACAATATAGGCCGCTTACTGCGGTGCAATGGTAGCGCCGGTATCTGTTTGATCTCTTGCAGTGGAAACACTTGCCTTGACAAGTCGACCGTGAGCAACTATAGGGCTGAATAAATTCGCCATCAAAAAGGTTGCAATAGTAAACTCCACATGCAATGTCTTTTTATTTCCTTTTTTGCACTCCAGATATCTTGTATTTCTATACTTTTTCATACTGCCGCTCTATGTATCATGTACCGTGTATCTGTCTTTTGTGTACTTTCGTTGTGGCATTTTGCACCTGCCCTGTGTTTTGTTGTAGCTGCTTGACAATGAAATTTCCCCCCCGGGGGATCAATAAAGTACCTATCTATATCTATCTATCTATCTATCTATCTATCTATCTATCTATCTATCTATCTATCTATCTATCTATCTATCTATCTATCTATCTATCTATCTATCTATCTATCTATCTATCTATCTATCTATCTATCTATCCATCCAAGAGGAAAACTATTTGCCATCTAGCAACTCCAGCAAAGTTTGCAATTGCATGAACGTTTATTTGGCTGTAGGCTAATCACCCACCGGTAGGCTATACACATTTGCAAGCAATCTGTGTTTGGTCAGATCTATCTGTTTGCTAGCTAGATGCTTCACTTAGCAGTAGACAGAACTGGCTTTCGTGATTATTATCCATAGTGTCCAGCATGCTGCTGGCTGAGGTCGTGCTGAGAAGTCTGAAATATGGTTCAACTAGCAAAAACATTCTAAATCCCTTGCTGAATGAAAATTGCCCACAATTCATTCAGAAGCTCAAGCTAGCAACATCGAAGCAACTCTGTAACGACAGACCCACCAGTGTTTTCAAATCTGCAAATCATCAGCTGTCGCACAGACAGACAGATGGGCAGACAGCCAGGAGCCAATATAATTAACCGTTATGACATGCATTTGTCAGCTAAATTACACGTTTATTCTGTATCACTCAACTCTCATTTATGAGTCTCGTTTGTATTGAGAGGGATATGGCCAGATTCTGTAGCCGTGGATGGATCAGAGGGACAGGTAGAAAGTGCACTAGGCCTATGCGTCATAATTATCTGGATCAATCTGACCTGCAATGTGTAAACAACGCTGCTGTACTTATAATTCGTAAAACCTTCATTTGTATCCCTTTGAAGTGATCCAAATGGCAAATGTATCTTTCATCTACAAATGTATTTTCTTATTCAGAGAGAAAGTAATCTATTCTAAAAACAACTTCATACACAATTTCTGGATTCTATACATCACTGATTGAGCCCTATGAGAGTACATTGGTATAGTAAAGAGTGCACTTACTGGGAAAGTGTGCGGGCACCATGACAAAGTCGTCTGTGTCACAGGAGGAGTTCTTGCTGCTGCAGCCCCCTCCAGAGGAGTCCTTGAGGTGGAAGCCAGGGCCATCCTGGTTAGGAGAGGCTAGGGTCTTGGCACGTGGCTGCTGGACCTCAGCCAGGGACTGCTGCAGAGAGAGAAAGGAGAGAGCGAGAGAGGTAAGGAGAAACGATGACCACAGCACTGACCCTGTTGCAAACGACCAACCGCTCTCCATGTACAGTGCATTCAGAAAGTATTCAGACCCCTTCACTTTTTCCACATTTTGTTACGTTACAGCCATATTCTAAAATTGATAAAATAGTTTTTTTCCCCCTCAAGAATCTATACACAATACTCCATAATGACAAAGCAAAAACAGGTTTTTAGAATTTTTTACAAATTTATAAAAAATCAAAACTGAAATATCACATTTACAGAAGTATTCAAACCCTTTACTCAGTACTTTGTTGAAGCACCTTTGGCAGTGATTATGCCTCGAGTCTTCTTGGGTATGACGCTAAATCTTCTCTGCTTTCCTTCAATCCTGAGTAGTCTCCCAGCCCCTGCCGCTGAAAAACCCCCCCAGCATGATGCTGCCACCAGCATGCTTCACCGTAGGGATGGTGCGAGGTTTCCTCCAGACGTGACGCTTGGCATTCAGGCCAAAGAGTTCAATATTGGTTTCATCAGACAAGAGAATCTTGTTTCTCATGGTCTGAGAGTCTTTAGGTGCCTTTTGGAAAAACTCCAAGCGGGCTGTCATGCCTTTTAATGAGGAGTGGCTTCCGTTCAATATTGGTTTCATCAGACAAGAGAATCTTGTTTCTCATGGTCTGAGAGTCTTTAGGTGCCTTTTGAAAAACTCCAAGCGGGCTGTCATATGCCTTTTAATGAGGAGTGGCTTCCGTTTGGACACTACCATAAAGGCCTGATTAGTGGAGTGCTGCAGAGATGGTTGTCCATCTGGAAGGTTCTCCCATCTCCACAGAGGAACTTTGGAACTCTTACAGAGTGTAAGTATACTCCAATCAAGTTGTAAAAATATCTCAAGGATGATCAATGGAAACAGGATGTACCTGTAAATAAGGTATCTGTTTTTTATTTTGAATACATTTGCAAACATTCTAAAAACCAGTTTTTCGCTTTGTCATTATGGGGTATTGTCCTGTAGATTGATGAGGGGGAAAAAATATTTTATCAATTTTAGAATAAGTGTTAGAATGTGGAAAAAGGGGTCTGAATACTTTCCAAATTCTCTGTACAGTATCACTGATAAGACTATAATCACGTGTCATCACAAATTTCACAGGCAGCAGCACATTACACTACAGATTAGACAAAAAGCCCTATGCCAACCAACAAACCTAAGACTAAACACACGCTGACAGTGGACACATCAACAGTAGCTCTCACATAGTATGTTTCAGTGATATAACGGTCCAATCTGCCTGTGGGTCATTAAGTCAGACATCTGGTCCTTATCACAGAAAGTTTAACACATTATCACTGATAAGACTGAAGCCCCATGGATGACTTAGTACGGTCACCCCTGAATCACGCTGTATACAAGATGCTTTAAACAAACACACAGTATATACTATATAGTACGCACAGAAGCATGTATATATTGATGCACACACACACACACACACACACTCACCGGTGGGGAGGCCAGGTGGGATGTGGAAGAGCTGCTACTGGAGCTGGCTGTAGTGGAGCTGGGAAAGCACGTCATGGTCACAGCAGGAGTTGCTGTATGAAAGAAAAATATCAATATCAATTCTCAAAGTAATAACAAATGAATGCATTCATTTCTATGAGGACAGTCATATCAAGGACAGTCATATCAAGACTGTCCTCTTGATATGATAGATAGGCTAATTAAGTAACCCATAAAAAAAAATCACTGTCAAGAAAATACATGAAAATCAATATTGGCGTGGTTTGGATGTTTCAATTAGGGATGGGACGATGGACAAATAAGGAGTGTTACTCACTTTTCTTCATGGACGAGCTCGCCTCCAGGAAGGGGTGTCGGAAGAACTCCTCTACAATGAGAAAATAAAAATATTTAAAGTGAGGAACATGCTCCCCTATCAATTTGAAACATCTCTTAAATAATGAGTGTGGCCCCACTGACCAAAGTCCATGCGGTCCTTGTGGTTGCGCTGCAGAAGACCCAGCAGCAGATGCCTCAGGGGACAAGAGGTCTCTCTGGGGATACTGTGGGGGGTGGGGGGGCACACACACAAGTCACCATGAATGAGTGATGGTACTTTACACTTCATTCCTGCTGTAACAACTGATCAGGGGCCTGTCTGTTTTGCAACTCACCACAAATGGTTAATATTACGATTGTGGTAGAAAGATGCTAAAAGCAGTGTTCAATGATGAAATGTGATTACCACAACATTAGTTCATTAAAATGGAAGCAACAATCAACAAACAATCTCCTGTTTGTTGCTAAGAAATGCGAACCCTTTGTCTCTAAAAACAGACCCGTCTATAGTTGTGATACTAGAGAGGCTGAACACTTACTTGGGGCTGAGGTTCTTGTTTTTCTCATAAAATAGCCGGAGGTCCTGGGGACTGCTAGCCTATGGGTAGCACACACACATCAAATCAACATTTATTGGTTGTGTACACAGATTTTCAGGTGTCATAGCAGGTGCAGCAAAATGCTTATGTTACTATTTATTTAACTAGGCAAGTCAGTTAAGAACAAGTTCCTATTTGCAATGACAGCCTACAGCCTACCTACAGGGTCAGCCATAGAAGTACCCTGGAGCAAATTAGGGTTAAGTGCCTTGCTCAAGGACACATTGGCAGTTTTTTTTTTACCTTGTCGGCTCAGGTATTCGAACCAGCAACCTTTCGGTTACTGTCCCAACGCTCTAACCGCTAGGCTACCTGCCGCCCCTAAAGTGCAGTAGAATGTCTCGCAAATACAATACAAATACTTTTTATTTCTATTACAGAGACCAAAATCACTTGAAGGTTTGCATTCACACAAATAAGTTTCTAAGGGAGTGTAAAGATCTGAAGAGGAAAAACAGTCAATTGACCTTTAAAAATTCCTGTCTGTCCAGTTCGGGTTACTTGTATGTAGTCCACTTTCAGAGACACGACACCTCAATGGTTTCCCTAAATTAGACTGTGTCATGTTTTGACCTAACTGAGAGCCTTAGAAAAGCAGTTTTATTTTTTAGAAAGGTCGGTCTGTTTGGCCAAGTCTCTGAGAGAAAACCAAAGCAGATTGCTTCCATACCAGTCTGAAATATTGAAGTGCAGGCGAAGCACAGCCGCAACATGTTATATTTTACAGCGAAGGCTGCAGCAGAAGTGAACTCCTTTGTCGGTGACTCGAGACAGCAGACAGGGAGGAGGTTCTGGGAGTGTGGTGCAAGGAAAATAACCACTCAACGTCAACAAAACAAAGGAGATGATTGTGGACTTCAGGAAACAGCAGACGGAGCACGCCACTATCCATATCGACGGGACCGCAGTGGAGAAGATGGAAAGTTCCTCGGCGTACACATCACTGACAAACTGAAATGGTTCACCCACACAGACAGCGTGGTGAAGAAGGCGCAACAGGAGGCTAAAGAAATGTGGCTTAGCAACTAAAACCCTCACAAACTTTTACAGATGCACAATTGATAGCATCCTGTCGGGCTGTACCACCGCCTGGTACGGCAACTGCACCGCCCACAACCGCAAGGCTCTCCAGAGGGGGGTGCGGTCTGCCCAACGCATTACCGAGGGGCAAACTTCCCACCCTCCTGGACACCTACAGGACCTGATGCCATAGGAAGGATAAAAAGATAATCAAGGACATCAACCATCCGAGCCACTGCCTGATCACCCCGCTATCATCCAGAAGGCGAGGCCAGTACAGGTGCATCAAAGCTGGGACCGAGAGACTGAAAAGCAGCTTCTATCTCCAGGCCAACAGACTGTTCAACAGCCATCACTAGCACACTAGAGGCTGCTGCCTATAAACATAGATTAGAAATCACTGGCATAGATTAGAAATCACTAGAAATGGAACACTAGCCATTTTAATAATGTTTTTGTATCTTGCATTACTCATTTCATATGTATAAACTGTATTATATACTATTCTACGGTATCTTAGTCACTTTAATTATGTTTACATATCTTGCATCACTCATCTCATATGTATATACTGCATTCTATACTATTGTATCTTAGTCCAATGCCGCTCTGACATCGCTCATCCATATATGTATACACTGGCGGCCAAAAGTTTGGAATATTACTAATTCAAGGGTTTTTCTTTATTTGCACTATTTTTTCCATTGTAGAATAAAAGTGAAGACATCAAAACTATGACATAACACATATGGAATCATGTAGTAACCAAAAAAAAGTGTTAAACATATCAAAATATATTTTATATTTGAGATTCTTCAAAGTAGCCACCCTTTGCCTTGATGACAGCTTTGCACACTCATGGCATTCTCTCAACCAGCTTCATGAGGACCGCAACAGGATTGGAAGACCCAGAAATACCTCTGCTGCAGAGGATAAGCTCATTAGAGTTACAAGCCTTAGATTGCAGCCCAAATAAACTACTAAAGGACACCAATAAGAAGAAGAGACTTGCTTGGGCCAAGAAACACGAGCAATGGACATTAGACCGGTGGAAATTTGTCCTTTGGTCTGGAGTCCAAATTTGAGATTTTTGGTTACAACATCAACCAAATTTAGATGGTTTGGGATAAGTCTGACAGCAGTGAAGGAAAAGCAGCCAACAATTGCATATGTGGGAACTCCTTCAAGACTGATGGAAAAGCAGTTCAGGCAAAGCTGTCATCAAGGCAAAGGTGGCTATATGAATATAAAATAGATTTTGATTTGTTTAACACTTTTTTTGGTTACTACATGATTCCATATGTGTTATGTCATAGTTTTGATGTCTTCACTTTTATTCTACAATGTAAAAAATAGTGTAAATAAAGAAAAACCCTTGAATGAGTAATATTCAAAACTTTTGGCCCCCAGTGTATATTCTTAATTAATTCCTTACTTAGATGTATGTGTATTTGGGTACATGTTGTGTAACTGTTAGATATTACTGCACAGTTGGAGCTAGAAGCACAAGCATTTCGCTACACCCACAATAACATCTGCAAAAACACGTGTATGTGACCAATAAAATTTGATTTGGTCCGCATGTGTGCGCATTTGGCTAGGGTACAACGAGTGTGTGCAATTGGCTGGGGTACAACGAGTGTGTGCAATTGGCTGGGGTACAACGAGTGTGTGCAATTGGCTGGGGAACAACGAGTGTGTGCAATTGGCTGGGGAACGACGAGTGTGTGCAATTGGCTGGGGTACAACGAGTGTGTGCAATTGGCTGGGGTACAACGAGTGTGTGCAATTGGCTGGGGAACGACGAGTGTGTGCAATTGGCTGGGGAACGACGGCTGGCTGGCGGTAAATTTGTTCATATGGGCAGAATATAGGGCCTGAATAAATAAATAAAATGTGCTGCATTCGTTGCCTTTCTTTTAAAAATAATACAGAACATGTTGATGTCTCGTTCATCAAGGTAATGAGTTAAAGTTCTCATATGGGATTGAACACCGAGGGAGGCTACTTTGCGTAATTGTGTAGAATAGCCTAGGCTATTTCCTTTCTATTATTCAGGACATTTAATGACAACAAGTTAGTAGCCTAGCAGGCTTATAAATAAATTATTTGGTGAATTTGAATGACGTAAATCATGATAATGAGGAGAGCCCAGTAACAGATGGACTCTGGTTCCTTTAATCATAGAGGATATTGTTACCTTGTGTCTGACATCACAATGTTTATATTTCTATTGTCATGTGACAGTCTTTTTTTTTTTATTATTGAAAGGACCAAATGTCTGCCTTTAATGCAATCTGAAAATCTTCGCATAAACTGTTTATTTTCATAAGTCCGGTAGCCAAAGTATAATATTCTGACCATGTGAATGAATTTATTTTTGGCCATAGCCTAAAGAACATCTATACGATTTAATAAAAAGCAGCAAATAGACAACATTGTTCCACATTCTTCAGTAAAAACAAAAACAGGTAATATGCTCCTGCTCGCTTCCCCGCCATATAGGCCTACAAGGAAATTAATCTTGATGACGTTGAGTGCGCGGTGGGGGGGTCTATATGCAGTCTAGTACCTTCAATAAAAAATGTTTGCTCAACAAAAAGACATGCAAGCATTGTAGTCCAAGTCAAATACAAACTCTAGGAATGTCTGTTTCTCGCTCTCTCTCTCTGAACTCCCTTTGAGTTGGGTATATCTGCCTGCGTATGATTGTCTTATATCGTTGGGACTATGGTGCTCACCTGAAACGGGGCTTTCCCAGTCAGACACTGGAACAAAATGGTTCCGATGCTCCACAGGTCAGCCTTGGCATCATAGTTCTGAGACATGATGACTTCAGGTGCCTGGTGGATACAGGAAAACGTTCCAGATGACAAACATGGTACCTAATGGCAGATACAGCATGAATGTAGGCCGTTTGAGGGTGTGTCAGGAACTAGAGGTGCTCACCATGTACATAGGGGACCCACACAGAGTAGCAGCCATCATGTTGTTCTGAAGGTACCGGGCAAACCCAAAGTCAGCTAGAGAGAGAGAGATAGAGAGATAGAGAGATAGAGATAGAGAGGCAGAGAGAAAGAGGCAGAGAGTGAGAGGCAGAGCTTTTTGAAACCTGCCATCTTCCTCTTAGCATGCACTGTAACACCTTTAAGAGTCTAAACTCGGTACCTTCCAAGGATCATTTAGCTATTTGATTATTAATTTTAAGACCCCTTGAAGTATCAAAATATATATATTAGTTGCAGATTTTTTTTTTTAGGCCTTACTGCTATCAGCCCATACAAACGCATTGAATAACAGACTCACTACATGGAACAACAGATAATCCCCCCCAAAAAATCTAAGGTAAGTTTGTTATGAAGTGTCTGTCCTCTATCTGAGGGATAGAAGAAAGACCAGGAAACATTCGATTTTTTGTACATGTATTTAACCCCATATTTTTGGCACTAAACAGTCTCCATATATACTTCTGTTCATTTCTTCAACTGGTACCGCGGGACCTTCAGACGAGTCTTGTCCTAGAGCAACATGTACATGTTCATGAGAGTCTCGTGTTTCTATAGAGGGGTGGTATTAGTGTGTAGGCCAAACCGTTAGGATGTTGTAGACGATTTTGTGTGAAGACCAATTTTCGGGATGTCTTATGGTCTGACAACAGCGCTCTAGCTCTGTCACCTTTCACTGCAGATGCAGAAGTGCAACATAGGCTGATGCGGTGGATTGTTTTAACTGCTAATTAGATTTTTCGTGGAGGCGCGTACATTTGACCTTTGGGGGTTAAAAAGGCTAACATTCAAGATCAATGGGCAATGAGAAATATCCACACAGAAACAAATGAGCAAGTTTCAAAAGAAGAATCAGGATTATAGCACTCTGTTGTGAAGCATGCTTCAGTCTTCAAAAAGGCAATCAATTCTGTCTGCGGGATACATGGGCTTGAGAGGGATTAATATGAGTGAGGTGTAAAGTGCTGCTCTTCGGTCTTCAGCCCTGCACTCAATCATTCTTCACAGCTATAAGATTGAACACGTCTCAATCATTTATATGATGCATCACACACACACACACACACACACACACACACACACACACACACACACACACACACACACACACACACACACACACACACACACACACACACACACACACACACACCCCCCCCTACCTATCTTGATGCAGGTGTTGGTGGAATGGGACTTGCGTCCAGCGGGGTAGGAGAGCAGGATGTTCTGTGGTTTGAGGTCTCTGTGAATGATCCCCTTGGCTTGCAGCACCCTCATGGCCCCGGCTATCTGCTGCAGGAACACCTGAATAGTGTCCTCACTCAGGGTGCCCTTGGCTAGGGGTGGAACAGGGTAGACTGCCATTAAGCGAAAATAAAATACTAATCTTTATTTGACTATCAAAACTATGTAAATTATGTTCTTTTTCAATACTGAACTTTCTTTTTGGGACCATTTGACTGTCATATGGGGTTAGCCTTGCTTTACAGAACATAACAAGCATGTTCATTTCACTTCCAAATGTAATGCCAAAAACAGGCCCAGACGAGGAAGGAGGGGTAGGATTGTCTCTCATTCCACCTTCCTCTGGCTCTCACCCTTCATCACCCCACTGGCCTCTCTCTCCAATCACTTCCCTGGCCCAGAGATGGTGTCAGAATCCCTCCCTCCCCCTCAGTCGTCTGTGGGAGTCAGACAGTGTGCATCCTAACAGAAACACCAGACCTGTTCCTGTTCCCCGGCAGCCTATGAAAACACAGCTTCCCTGTAGCCTGGGACTGGAGTCTAAATAAACAAGCAGCTTAGGGAGGGAGGGCCTAAACATCCTGTGCTAAATTCAGAGGCCTGGTTGGTTCAGCCCACACCCTCATTGTCCACCATTACATCATCCCAGCTTTCATCTTCACTGCCAACATACTCTAATTCTGATCCTCTGCCTTGATGCTCTAGGTGACTTTCAATTTACCCAGCTTTCCCCCACTGAAGCTGGCTCCAGTCACTGTGTGCTCTGAAAACTTCCCCCATTGAATTTGCCACACTATGTGCTACAGAGGCCCAAATGAAGAAAAGCCCAAAAAAGCTATTCTAATGAGAGCTTCCCTGGGCTTTTGACAGATGAAACAGTCCACTTACAGTGGAGATAGTCCGCCAGGTCTCCACCATTGCAGTACTAGAGAAAGACGAAAGGGAATTACATTAGGAGACATACAATCAGCAGAGAGCAACAGACAGAGGTCGAATTACTGAAGAAACATAAAGGGTTTCAATGTCTGACACCACCCTCACTCAGATTAAAGTCTTTACCAAATGTACACAATTTTAGTCGGGGACAGCCTAATAGGGATAGATACATAATACTCCTCACTAAGGAGGTGTGTGTGAGAGTAAGAGAGAGAGAGAGAGAGGGGTGGCAGGTAACTGAATGACGCTGATGGTGTACCATTAATATGAATGAAGCCTGGTCATTGGGTGGGGTAAGTTTAGACAACAGGTGGTCTTTTGACTCCTTTGTGTAACCCTGGGACTCTTAATTTGATAAACTACTGAGGTGTTTAGTCAGAACCCTCATAGATGGAGGGCGGTTAAGTTGACATGACCCAAAGGAACCCATGAAACCTACTAGCCTAAGTAGGGTTGCAAAAACGTCAAATTCAATTTTTTTCCAGAAATCCTGTTTGTAGGATTCCAGATTTCCTGTGTATATCCACCATCCTGATTCTCTGGAATCCTCCAACCGGAATTTCAGAACCCAGGGAATTTATTGCAACCCCATTTAGGCTAGTAGGTTTCATGGATTCTTTTGGGTCATGTCAACTTCACCGCCCTCCATCTGAGGGTTCTGACTATTGGGCACAATCGAGAATGTTGCAATTTATTATTTAAAAAAAAATATATATATTTTTTTTTACATAAGTTAATTCTCTCCCCAGTGCTCATGTTTCCTTCGAGCCTAAAGCCCTAGCTAATTACAGTCTCAGTGAGGGTCAAGTTAGGGCAGGAGTGTGGGTCGAACATTAGACCAAAACAAGGGCCAAAGACAAACATGACAACACCAGAAGCTTACCTCCATGACCAGGTACACAGAACTGGCCGTTTCCTAGAGAGACAAACAAAACACAAGTGAGGGTGGGTGCAGAGGACAAAAAGGAAAGTGAAAAACAACAATACATCCAGGTAACAGAGGCTTTAGCGTGTCAACACTTTGGCCCCTTGGATCTGTGTGGCAGTGTGTTATCGAGCAGGAGTTGTTGAAGGCATACTTGTGCTCAGTGACATAACTAAAAAGTAATTGCTTCACTGGAGTAGGTAGGGTAAATTTAAAAAAGGATGACTTCTGGAACTTGGACATTTGTAGAGAAGAATATTCAATCAAAAATGTATGTTAGTCAAATTAAAGTCTACCTCACTGTGACTTATGTTATATCTTCTTTGACATAATCCACTACAATAACTACTGGCTTTTCAAGTTGTTTGAGCTCAAACCAGAGATCAAAGAGGCAATGGCATGTCACTACACTAAGTCCCTGGGTCATCCGTGCTGAGTTAACAGTATGGGCCGTGTTTGCCTGGGGGTCACAGAGGTTAATGCAGACCAGGAGTGGGCAAGAGTTCAGAGGGTCACACAAAACCTCCCCCTGTTGTGACAGCTAAAGTGTGAACCATGCTAAAGCTAAAGGGATTGTCTGAGTCATCACACTCATTCAGCTAAAAAGGTGAAGAGGATCAACATTTAGCTAGCTAACCTCTACAGGGTTTTCCAGTACTGCTGCCTTCAGCACAAGTAGCACAACAATAGAACTGAGCTCATCATAGAACATAGAGAAAGGCTTAACCTGACTAATTATGTGCCACAGAGCCATATGAATATGTGGGCTTCCTGCATGACACACAAACAGGAAATGTACATTTAGAAGCTGATAGGCTAGGCTTCCCCTGTAGCAACAGTTGGCATGTCAATAATGGATTATAAAGCAGTGTAATAAAACATGACTGTATGCAGTATCTGAGCGTTCATTTCAGAGAGACATCTGCATTAAACTAATTGGGTTTTCGTGGGGGGTCAGCTAATTGGGTTTTTGTGGGGGGGGGACAGCTAATTGGGTTTTTGTGGGGGGGGGACAGCTAAATTGGGTTTTTGTGGGGGGGGGACAGCTAATTGGGTTTTTGTGGGGGGACAGCTCGACTTGGCTGACAAAGGCAATATTGCACCACAAGGGAGGTTCACTGTTAAAGAGATGGTACAAGTCTGTTGTCTGAAACCAAAACAAATGATCTTCCAGAGCACAAAAACAGAGTCATACACCATATTACGCCCACCCCAGTAGCTTGTAGGGCTGTGACGATACCAGCATCACGATACTCGTTAGTATCATGGCAAGAAAACAAAACAAGCTGTTGTTGTTGGAAACAAACATCATTGTTTTGTCATCCAGAGTCACATTTTATATATTTTCTAAGCTATGTAGCACAGGATCAAAGAGTTTGGTCTGTTTCTTGATTCAGTATCGGAATATTTTTTCCATGGCAAAAATTAAAACAAGAAACTTTAAAAACCTGCTGTATGTAAAATATTGTGTGCTACATAGCTTAGAAAATATATAAAATGTGACTCTGAATGACAATATAATGATGTTTGTTTCCAACAGAGCTGAAGTTAAATCAGCTTGTTTTGTTTTCTTGCCACAATCGTGATACTGGTATCGTCCCTAGTAGCTTGACTGCTTTTTGACTCTGAAAACAGATGGGCATTACTGAGCCCCGGCAACCCTTTTTTCTCTCTCCATTTTACCAATAACTTGTCAGCCATGGCACAAGCCTTAGAAAAACAAGACAATGCAGCCCACTTCAAAAAGCCCTCTTATCACATAGAAACAGATGACCCTGCTCTTTCACCCTGTCTAGGTCTCTTTCGACAGCCAATCAGAACTGGAGTACTGGCTGATCTCAGAGTTAACTACTGCCGAGTCAAAGCTTCTGAAGTTGTATTTTTGGCCACGTTGGAGATAGCAGCCAGCCACCAGCCATCTGATTGCCATTGCACTTTGCCAGGCAGGCAGGGACAGACATATTTGTCTGCCTGAGGTGGTTTTGGCTTACTGGCCTGGTAACATCTTCTGTTACTGGCCTGGTAACATCTTCAGCATATAACAGAAAACGATACATACAGCGCTTACACTTGAGTAAATGAGGGATCTGGACGCTCGGTTATGGTGCGGGGTGTTTTTTCCTGGCATGGTTTAGGTCCACTCAACCCCTTAGAGGGCAAGGTAAACGAAAGTAAATACACAGCCATTCTGAGGGATCACCTTCAACCTATGGTGAATCCTTTCTATTCCGATGGGAGTGGCTGACAACGTCCCCATCCGCAGGGCACGAGTGGTCACCGATTGGTCTGATGAGCATGAAAATGAGGTAAACCATATGCCACGGCCGTCTCAGTCACCAGAGCTCAACCCAATTGAACACATGGGAGATCCTGGAGCCAAAACGCCCTATTAAGACACTTTATGTTGGTGTTTTTATTATTTTGGCAGTTACCTGTATACACACTACTACCCCTCCAATTGGACCCTTACCAAACTGGTCCCCTATGTGAATCGAATGCTCTACCAAGCGCCATGTTCTACCAACTAAGCCACACGCGACCCCTGTCCCTGGGGCAGAATAAGAGGTAAATGAATGTCTCCGACTTTCAGCCACAAATAAGAGAGCAACAAAGGGAAACATTTTAATGAGTGGTCATTGATCCACTGGCAGTGGCTGTGATTGTTAAGCCGTCAAGGGCCTGTTAAATTAATTAGCTTACTCATTCATAGAGGAAGAATCTCTTCCAAACCCTCGACACTTAGCTTAATTGGTTCCAGGTAAGTAAAAACAATGTGCTGTGCGTCCAGCACCCAAACTTAGGATAGACTCTTGTGCAGTACATATTGTGCCATCCCCTGTCGCCTGTTACCAGTGTTGGAAAATGCTTACCTGGCCCAGACAGGTGTACTTATATTATTATACTCCTTTGAAATTTCTCGTTGACAGATGGCAGTCCGCCAGTCACAAAGACAGCAGGAACACCTGTTCAAAGTTATCCTACATCAGTGTTTCCCAAACTCAAAGTGGTGCATGTTTTCATTTTTGCCCTAGCACTACACAGCTGATTCAAATAATCAAAGCTTGATGATTAGTTGATTATTTGAAATCAGCTGTGGGATCCCGTGGCCCGAGCTTGGGAAACACTGACCTACCCCTAGTCTCCACTTGACCCCCAGGTGTGCTACCAACACATGAGCTTAACACAGGGCGTGGCTTCTCTGCTCCCTACACCACGCCAGCAAAGGTAAATACAAAACCTATCTTTGTGGTGTGGGTTCACTTTGAATAGCATATATATATACTGTAGCATGAAATACAGTAAGACTTTGAAGCAGGTGGAAGAGGATCTACTAAACACAGGAAAAGACAAGGCAAGCCTAATGATTTAGATCAGGGATGTGCAACTTTTATGGGGGGCCACAAAAAATCTGAACTCATCATAAGGGGCTGCGGTTGCTTGTGGGGTCTGCGTACTCACATCCTGCCATAGGTTGGAGAGAAATGTTTGTAGTTATTAATATGATATCTGAGTGAGACTGACTAACAAAATCAATGGAGGCCCCACAGCTGGTAATACGACCATGATAACAAGTTCAGATATCTGGCCGCTAAACTATCTTAGCAATCCAAATAAAGTTTCGCTGACGGGCTAATTGACTGACATAAGAGTAAAACTGCTGATACACAACCACATTTTTTAATTGCACCTTGTGTTGTCGTCACTTCCTGTTGAACGCGGAACGAGGGAGAGCTCAGTTTGTTGTTTTGGAATGTTTTTGATAGTCTATTGAAAAAGTTTGGATACTAGCTAGCTACCTTTTGAGTTTGGATCCTGCGACGTGGTTGGCATCAGTTGCTGGGACTGCTACCATTTGTCCAGTGATCCTCCCAACCAAGGCCGGGTCTGAGGAGCTTTTTGGCGTAGCAGCTAACCTAGTTGCTAGCTAGTTTCCTATCAAGCTAGCATGGTTTTCTTGAGGGCTTGAACGCAGCACGCGACGCAGTTAGCCTTTGTGGCTGGGACCACGGATTGTCCCGAGCTTGTGGCTGTCTGGATCCCTGCTGTTTGTTGTTTCCAATCTTCCCTGTGACCCGCCCTGTCTGGAACTGTGAGGAGTAACAGCGTAGCCTACGTTGTTACCATGACAAATACCAAAGCCGGCAGGAGTACAGTTGAGGACAGTGTTGTCTATCTATCACAGGTACAGGATCTTTTAAACAAACAAAAAGAGTTCAAGCAGTTGTTAAAACAACAAGAAAAAAGCTTCAGTTTTGTCCAAATGCTGGTGGAGTCAACTAATAAATAATATAACATTCATAGAAGAGACAGAAATACTTATGGCGGAAGTGTTATTCAGAGCCATACCCCTGTAATAAGTGTTATTTAAGTGCTGTGGTTGCAGGTTAACGTGGCACATCTAAAGCCTTTTCTTTTGGGGTGTTGCTATAGGCTATCAAGTGTTAACAGTCAGTATCTAAATAATGTGTGTGAGATGCTTGACAGTGTATGAGATGTAAACAGAGAGGTCTACTTTCTTGGAGACCTGAATATTGACTAGTTTTCATCAAGCTGTCCACTCAAGTGGAAGCTTCTCAATGTAACCCGTGCCTGTAATCTGGTGCAGGTTATTAATCAACCTACCAGGTTGATTACAAACACTACAGGAACAAGATCATCCACATGTATAAATCAAATTACTACTAATACTGTAGAACTTTCTTCTAAAGCTGTATCCGTACCCATTGGATGCAGTGATCACATTATAGTGGCTATATCCAGGAAAGCCAAAGTTCCAAAAGCTGGGTCTAAAATAGTATATAAGAGATCAAATAAAATATTCTGCTTCAACTCTTATATGGATGATGTTAAAGATATTTGTTGGTCTGACGTGATTAATAAGGAGCATCCAGACGCTGTACTTGATGAACTAATGAAATTGTTTCTTCCAATTATTGACAAACATGCACCTGTTAAGAAACTGACTGTTAGAACTGTTAAGGATCCATGGATTGATGAGGAATTGAAAAACTATGGTTGAAAAAAAAAAAAAGTGTGGTTTCACATCTTAGTGTGGGAGAGGATCAATAATGGCAAACCTCCTGGCATTGACAACTTAGATGGATATATTTTTTTTAACCTTAATTTAACTAGGCAAGTCAATTAAGAACAAATTATTATTTACAATGACGGCCTACACCGGCCAAGCTCGAACGACACTGGGCCAATTGTGCGCTGCCCTATGGGACTCCCAATTACGGCCGGTTGTGATACAGTCTGGATTCGAACCAGGTTGTCTGTAGTGACGCCTCTAGCACTGGGATGCAATGTCTTAGACCACTACGCCACTTTTGAGGGCCTTCAAAAAAGTGGCCAACGGTTATCCATCCCTGATCTAGATTACAGGTTAGACATGTGCTAAATGGCAGTAAAGAAAAATGACCAGTTCCATGCCGTTTCCTTTCATTCACTATTGTGAGTCATTTTGGGGAAGTGTAGACCAGGTCGTGCTGCTGATCCAGTTTCTGCTGTTTTGCCTGTGGCTATTGAACTCTGTTCACTTTCCGAGCCACCGTGCTTCTACATCTGCTTTGCTTGCTGTTTGGGGTTTTAGGCTGGGCTTCTGTATAAGCACTTTGTGACATCTGCTGATGTAAAAAGGGCTTTATAAACTAATGTGATTTAGGCAGCTGTGGTTTAATTCTAATTCTTACCATCCCCAGTTTTATGTAACTCCATAGGAAAACAAATAAAACGCATCATATACCTGAGAACACATACAGTGTTTGCAGGCGGCCTAGGCGGAGGTTCAGAGGACAAGTGTAAAAATGTCAGGCTGCTCTATTGGCTTAGCACTGTGACAACACAAACCTCTGACTACTGGAACACCCCTGTATGAGATCATCTGCAAACATTGCCACTCAGAGCCATATGGGTTCATAGTGGGACCACAGAAACATGGCTACCAACACTCTTCAGGGGAGTGTGACATACCAGTTTCTGGAACCGTTTTCCAGCTGACCGTGACCTTGTTAGGAAAAAAACTAACATGTCTGGAAATTAGCACAGATAAAGCTACACTGGGTTGGCCATATTTGTGTAAGATGTGTATCTTTTAAAGCTGCTCCAGTATTCATAATTGTCAATGTTTTCATGTGTAGTAAGACCATGAATAACAACAAGAACGTTGATCATTGGTTAAAATAAAACAGACCTGTGATATAGCCCAGAGCCCAGTATAGAAACCTTTGTCACAACCAGCAAGTGATGTAACAACGATGAAATTAACAGAAGTGGGTCAAAATTAGCATTTCATCAAACACGCACAAATACTCTACTTGGCAGAGTAAACTTAGTGTAAATAGCAGTTCAAACGCCATAGTAGAAATCTAGCACTGTCCACACATTCCATGCAAATGTATTTGGCTTAATACTAATACTAATACTTAATACTACATACCTGAAAGTCATGTAATGCAACAATGTTTTCATGTTTTAGTTCCTGGGGAAAAGAAACAGGAAATGTTAGTTCTTGGCAAATAAAAACTCAATGTCAGTAAACATATTGAAATTATTGAATATACTACAGCAAAACGGCTGCCTTACCTTAAGAATTTTGATCTCTTTCCCCAAAAGGGTCTGAGATTTTGCCAAGTTCTTCTTATTTATGCATTTCACGGCCACCTCCCAGTCGGGTTTCTGAAGACAGACAAACAAGAATGATGAATTATAATGCACAGTTTGACTATAGTTTTCTGGGTTTAATTAATGTTTATAGGTTAACTATGGACACAGGAGTTAAATCATTAGTTACCGACTAGTTATAAAGGCATGGTGACAACATACAGTGGAATGTATAGTAGGCCTGGCTCCATTTTCCCATGGACCAGAATCCTCCCTCCTCAGCATGAAGTGGGTTGTTGTTGGACATGTTTCAGCAAGCCTTGGTGGTCAACACTTCACTTAAATGTTTCTCCTCTTCATCATTTCACATCTTCATCTAAATTTGGGCCCCCCGCCCCACCCACTTCAACATAAAATTCAAATTCTAGCCTAGATTGTAATTGAATGTCATAATGCACTTGTAATAAAAAAAAAGAACACATTTCATCTGCAAATGGCTGTTCATATTTTTCATCCTCAACCCAGATCATCACATCCTTCAACTGCCAGGCCTCTCGATTTAAGGTCGTACTACAACAACAGAACGAATACTACAAAGGTTGGAGAAACATGATAAACGATGCATACGGGAAGACTTAATTTGCATAATACCTCAATTGACACAATCTTGTTAGATCTAGATAAAAAATAAAGAAAAATACATCGTCCTCTCACCTCTCTATTCCTGCCTTTGAACACCACCGCGAATGCACCGTGTCCTATCAAATCCTTCCTGCTGAACTCGAATTTCCCCACGGTCTCCATCGCTCCAGAACCTCGGGCTTTTATATCGAGGTAAAATGACCAGCGTTGCGGGGTTGCAGATCTCCTCTCTCGGATGTCCCAGTCTCCTCCGTCAAGTCGGCGCGGGAGGGCCGCCTTCCTGAGAAATAACGATTTTCTTTTCTCATGTTTTGTTAACGAATGGAAAGGAGTCAGCCTCCTTTCAACAATATACGAGTCCCTTGTTTTTTTGTCATGGTAGTTAGCTAGATAGCACAGCTGACGCAGTGTTTACAAAGAGACAATAACTCCAATGCAGGCTAGCTAGCAGCTAGCTTAAATATCCACCTTAAAAACAGAAGCCTCAGTGTTGTTTGTATACAGAGGGAATCGTTGGCTCCATTGCAGCCCGTTCAATAATGTGTTGTCATTTGTTCCAACGCAAGTCCGCGACAATTATGCAAGCGGCATCTCGTAATATTTTCAATGGGCTTGAGTAACAGTTGTTTTTATTCTTTGCAGAGCAATCCTCGTATCGATGGTCGTCTCAACTAAGCCTTCAGCTACTCTCCAAGCCCCGAAATGTTGCGCAGGCGCACGAACATAAAGCTGTGTTTTTAAAGACAGGTGTCACATCGGTTGTTGGCATGTACCCACCTAGACTACACCGCCTGGTCCTAGACTATAGAGTACAACAGTATGAGTCATATCACCCATAAAACCTAGCGGTCAAACAGGTAAATGGTTCCAATCGTTTTTCCACCATTCATTTTTCCCATAGAGGATTTTAGAAAAATAAAAAATAAAGGGCTGTGTTTCGTGTAGGCTTATCCTGGGCTGACGTTTTGATAAATCTCTCTAGGACAAGGTGACTTTTATCAATATATTTGCCTGTATTTACCCCCAAAAAATGAAACGCTAATTAGCTGCTAATGTGGCTAATCATAAAGAACTACAAATGCCATGAGGATCTGCATAATTGAGGCAAAGGTAAACATCTCTGGATTAAATATCTAATATTAGCTGCATTTAATAATGAATGAATTGGCTACATTTCTTTAAATATACATTTCTGTGAACTGTCTTGAGCAAGTTTTAAATTGACAAAATACCTGGTAGCAAATGTGTCAGCTAGAGATGACGTGCAGGAGCTTGCAGGGATTTGTAGTTTTCCATGATGTCTACGTTTCGAATCTGAGAGTAAATAGAGCTGAATATATTGATAAAAGTCACCTTGTCCGAGAGAGATTTACTCTCAAAAGGTATTGGTACCTATCGCTGCAAATCCCGTTCGGACTCGGGAAAGGCGACCGAGGTCAGCGTGCATGAGCCCGGCCCGCCACAAGGAGTCGCTAAAGCGCGACGGGACAAGGACATCCCGGCCAGCCAAACCCTCCCCTAACCCTGATGACGCTGGGCCAATTGTGCGCCGCCTCATGGCTCTCCCGGTCGTGACACAGCCTGGGATTGAACTCGGGTCAGTAGTGATTGGTGTGGAAGAACTTGACTGGCCTGCACAGAGTCCTGACCGCAACCCCATAGAACACCTTTGGGATGAATTGGAACGCTATCTGCGAGCCAGGCCTAATCACCCAACCTCATTAATGCTCTTGTGGCTGTATTGAAGCAAGTCCCCGCACAAGCAGGTGTCCACATACTTTTGGTACACACACACATACATACATACATACATACATACATACATACATACATACATACATACATACATACATACATGTGGTTTCCATATGTTTTATACCTTTCCATTGATTCTATTCCAGCCATTACAATGAGCCCCTCTTCCTATAGCTCCTCCCACTAGCCTCTACTGCCGCAATAACATCCATCTGCTAAATATGTGTATGTGAGTAATTTGATTTGATGTAATTAGCCTATCTTATTAATTATTAATTCGTATCATAGGCTAATTTGAGTTAAGGAGTATCGATACGGTCATTAAAGCAAGTTCGAGCTCCAGTGTGACGGTCACATTAGGCCTCCTACCCAAACTTTGGTAGCCTTTTACGAACCTTACATTCTGTTTGGCCACAGAGTGCTATCTATGCTTTAGCCTCCGACTCAGACTTTGCCCTCCTACTCAGACCAGTATATTTCCTGTATTTTCGACCAACATTCTACCTTAATTCCTAGGATTGGATTATCATCCATGTGCAAAAAAATCCTATATTACGAAGATAAACATGTGTTTTTTTACGTCGTCACAAGGGTTTTTGATTTATGTTCACCGCTAGGGGGCAGTGCAGGTCTTCCAAAGTGAGGACGGGCGCTAGAGGTGATGTACTGCAGATGAGCGACACTTACAAGTTGTCGCCTAATAGTAGTCGATAGCCTTCCCCCAGGGGCGTTAGTTGGGTCGCCATACTCTAGCTTAAGACCAAAAAAGTTGACATTTAAAGTTGCCAACAACAACAAAAAGTTGACTCAAATCATTCCAATCCCGATTAAAATGCAACGGCTGTTAAGCGTTTTAGCTGGCTTTAGGACTATGCGCCTTTTCTGTCACTTTTAGAAAGCGGTGGGTAGAGACAGTTACATTTGCTTTGCAGGTCAGCCTTTTAAGCAGTGCGCCGATTGCTTTGAACTCTGCCTTGTAAGCCTTATTGTAATCTGAAAGCCAGGGGTTAATTTAATTGGGAATTGATAGGCGGGGACCATTCGAAACTAAAAGCTGCTATTATTGGTATTTTAATTTATTCGCCCAATAGGCTAGTGCAATTTTGGTTTCATGTATGCCTATTGGTATGAAACTAAACACAACTGAACAACTTGCTATTTAGAACATTTCCCCTAAATACATGTCTTGTTTTTGGCTTCAAAGCCAATAACAATTGTAGGCTATAACAAATGTGCAATGTCATGCAGTGACAGAATGATAATTAATGATTTGGTGTGGCTAACTTTTTAACTTCATCATCAATCTCTGCCTGCATCCCTAATAACTACCTGTAGCCTGTCTCTGGTAATAATGCATTTTCACCTCTCACTCGATCAGTATGGCTTGTCCATCTTCCTGAATTAAAATGAGATATTCAAACAGATCAATCTTGCTGGCAGAATTTCATGAAATATTGCTAAGTAAATATAATGAGCACCCAGATAGTGCAAATGTGTTATCAGACAGAGACAAGTTGGATGGCCGTTCAAAACATATTTTCACAGACGGAGCTAGTTTTTTTTTCCCCCTGAGTTCCCAATTGTCTTGAACTCACTGAGATTTCCCAGTTCCGAGTTTCCCGTTATTTCGAAACGCAGCAGAAGTCATGCTGGATTGACAGCATAGACAATGTTGAATGTTTATCCTTTAAAGCTTGGAAAAGAGACCCTTAAACCCAGACTTGGACCACACACCCACTCCACTGAATAGCAGGCTAGTGATTTGCAATGCTTGCAGTTAGCCACTGATTCCTTCCAAACCATTTGCGATTTCCAACTTGTTACTGTATGTAATGTTTATTATGTAATGTTATATTACATTATTACATATTACATTTCTCTCCAGATTTACTCTTCATATGACAAGGATTGAAAAGGATTTGCCAGTAGATTGTCGACTTGATTCCTGATGATGACTGCTAGCTTGCTAGAGATTAATTTGAATGTAGGATGGTGACATGATCAGTCCAATTTAAGCTACGGTACATATAAAGTGATTTGACGTCATTTTATCTGTGGCCTTCTTGGATGGGCACTTCTAATGTAACTCATAGTGTCCCCAGGAGTGACAGAACACTGAGCCAATCACGGAACAACTAGAGAACATTACCAACCCCTACGCTCCGTATTTTCCGCTGGCTTCCCCACCACCACAGAAAGCACTGAGCTAGGCTGAAACACCTGCATTTTGGAGAGGCCTTACTCAAGAAACCAAAAAATACACCATGTTTGTATAAGGCTTTATTAACTCAATGATTTATATATATTTTTTTACATTGTTTGCAAACTGATATGTGACATGTATTAATGCCAAAATAACATGCAAAACAGGCAAAAAATAAACATGGGGAACAAAATGGCGCCGTAGAGAAAACACTGTGTTTCAGAAAGCATTTGTTAATTTCTGTCTTTATATTCATTTTTTAGCTAGAAAAAGTGGCAGAATTAGAACAAATAAGTTAGCCTACAATGAGTCTTGACGGCTATTTCTCAAAGGTTTCCGACGACATGCCCAGGAGAACTACTAAGAACTCGACCAAAACTACCACCTCTAGATGTGCAGGTTGAGCTAACTAACGTTAGCGAATCTAACACTATTGCAGATCCAGACACAATGGACCTGGTGATTCAAAAGATGACTGATAATATTACTAAAGTGATCAATATACAGTGGGGAGAACAAGTATTTGATACACTGCCGATTTTGCAGGTTTTCCTACTTACAAAGCATGTAGAAGTCTGTAATTTTTATCATAGGTACTCTTGAACTGTGAGTGACGGAATCTAAAACAAAAATCCAGAAAATCATCACATTGTATGATTTTTAAGTAATTAATTTGCATTTTATTGCATGACATAAGTATTTGATACATCAGAAAAGCAGAACTTAATATTTGGTACAAAAACCTTTGTTTGCAATTACAGAGATCATACGTTTCCTGTAGTTCTTGAACAGGTTTGCACACACTGCAGCAGGGATTTTGGCCCACTCCTCCATACAGACCTTCTCCAGATCCTTCAGGTTTCGGGGCTGTCGCTGGGCAATATGGACTTTCAGCTCCCTCCAAAGATTTTCTATTGGGTTCAGGTCTGGAGACTGGCTAGGCCACTCCAGGACCTTGAGATGCTTCTTACGGAGCCACTCCTTAGTTGCCCTGGCTGTGTGTTTCGGGTCGTTGTCATGCTGGAAGACCCAGCCACGACCCATCTTCAATGCTCTTACTGAGGGAAGGAGGTTGTTGGCCAAGATCTCGCGATACATGGCCCCATCCATCCTCCCCTCAATACGGTGCAGTCGTCCTGTCCCCTTTGCAGAAAAGCATCCCCAAAGAATGATGTTTCCATCTCCATGCTTCACGGTTGGGATGGTGTTCTTGGGGTTGTACTCATCCTTCTTCTTCCTCCAAACACGGCGAGTGGAGTTTAGACCAAAAAGCTCTATTTTTGTCTCATCAGACCACATTACCTTCTCCCATTCCTCCTCTGGATCATGCAGATGGTCATTGGCAAACTTCAGACGGGCCTGGACATGCGCTGGCTTGAGCAGGGGGAACTTGCGTGCGCTGCAGGATTTTAATCCATGACGGCGTAGTGTGTTACTAATGGTTTTCTTTGAGACTGTGGTCCCAGCTCTCTTCAGGTCATTGACCAGGTCCTGCCGTGTAGTTCTGGGTTGATCCCTAACCTTCCTCATGGTCATTGAAGCCCCACGAGGTGAGATCTTGCATGCTGCCCCAGACCGAGGGAGATTGACCGTCATCTTGAACTTCTTCCATTTTCTAATAATTGCGCCAACAGTTGGTGCCTTCTCACCAAGCTGCTTGCCTATTGTCCTGTAGCCCATCCCAGCCTTGTGCAGGTCTACAATTCTATCCCTGATGTCTTTACACAGCTCTCTGGTCTTGGCCATTGTGGAGAGGTTGGAGTCTGTTTGATTTAGTGTGTGGACAGGTGTCTTTTATACAGGTAACGAGTTCAAACAGGTGCAGTTAATACAGGTAATGAGTGGAGAACAGGAGGGCTTCTTAAAGAAAAACTAACAGGTCTGTGAGAGCCGGAATTCCTACTGGTTGGTAGGTGATCAAATACTTATGTCATGCAATAAAATGCAAATTAATTATTTAAAAATCATACAATGTGATTTTCTGGATTTTTGTTTTAGATTCCGTCTCTCACAGTTGAAGTGTACCTATGATAAAAATTACAGACCTCTACATGCTTTGTAAGTAGGAAAACCTGCAAAATCGGCAGTGTATCAAATACTTGTTCTCCCCACTGTAGGAACAGTCTTGGAAGCAATAGCAGGCCATTCAGTCAAACTACAGAAGGTTGTCAAGCGTGTTGATGAGGCGGAGGGAATTGATACTGTGGAAACTTCAACTACATCAATGGACACTAAGATAAAGGCACTTGAGAAACAGGTTCATTGATGACTTAGATAACCAAGGACGCAGATGCAATATCCGTGTGGTGGGGTTCCCGGAAAATACTGAAGGGACACTTTCAGTTAAATTCTTTGAGGAATGGATTCCTGGCTACCTACAAATGTATACTAAGACGGGACGTGTAAAGCTGGATAGAGCCGATCGCCCTCAAACATCGATAACCGGTCCCAACCAGCGCCCCCGGCTAGTGGTTATAAAGTTCCACAACTTCACAGACGAGCCACTTGTTATCGATGCGGCCAGATGCATCGGATCTGATGTTATTCAACGCCAAGGTCCAAGGGTCTCATTCTTCAATGACTTCTCCATGGCGGTTGTACGAAGACGCAAGGCGTTTGATGAGGGGAAGGCTCGACTCAAGAGAATGAAGATGGACTACGCACTGCTGTACCCTGCCACATTGAAGATTATGGTTAACGGAACGCCTACGAAGGTTTACACACCTGAAGAGGCTGCTGCGTTTATTGACTCTCTCTGCCTTTGCAGCATTGGGTAACTTTTTTATTCAAATCTGATGTGAGTTCTCAAGTGCTGTTGTTCAGTAACATTTTTAAAATTGTTCATGCTACAGTAACTGCCACCATAGCTCAGACTGAGATCTGTGTGAATCTGTATTGGTGCCCAGGCTTGGTCTTAGGTAGAAGAGCCTCAGTCTTCTTTTATCGATTTTCATTTTCATATGTATAAATGACGAGGCTATAGAGTGGTTATGCATATTTAAGAGTCTACATTGTAGAGTTGAAATGCCCTGCATGTTAGCTAGTGGGAAACCCACATTTTGGAACTTCACATGTTTATTTTTCGGGTGTAGTATAGTTCGGGTTCAGGGTTCATATATTTTGTTAATGCTCAGTGAGAATGGCGAGAGTTCAACACATGGGGAGAGTTCAACACATGGGGAAAGGTACCACCCTATCCAGAGCCCTATACCACCCTATACGCTCACTACGCAAGTTGCGTAGGGACCCACAAATTACGCAAGAGCCCCGCCCCGCCTCCCCCTCGTGTCAAAGCGGGGGTCAGCAAGGCCTAACACAAATCCAGGTGAAGTACTGTCTTATAAAAAAGTATATATATATTGATATTGCTCTGTTGCAAGAAACACATTTGGATGATAAGAAGCATCTGAAATTGCAACAAGGGGGGTTTGGTTAAGTGTTTTTCTCATCATTTACATCCAGAAGTAGAGGTGTGGCAATTCTTGTGAAAAATAACTTAGCACTTAAGGTGTTGAATTGTGTGAAAGATAAATCTGATTGTTTTGTTATAATTGAGTTCTATAAGGAGTTCCATGGCCTGATCCTTGAGCCATTGGTTGATATGTTTTAAACACTCATTTTCAAATGACCGCCTCCCTCAAACGCTGAGGGAAGCTAACATATAACTTATTCTCAAAAACAGTCTTGTTCCTCATACAGACCTATTGCTCTTCTGAACGTGGATAGAAAATTGTTTTCTAAAATCCTAGCCACACGACTAGGATTTATTGCCACTAATTGTGAAAGGGGACCAAACTGGCTTCATTAAAGGCCGTAAATCATGTAATAATGTCAGGCGGCTTCTTAATGTTATTCAAGCCTACCAACAAAGTGCTGTGAATGGTCTTGTGCTATCCCTAGATGCTGAAAAAGCATTTGACCGTGTGGAGTGGTCCTACTTATTCTTTGCTCTAACTAAATTTGGTCCAGGTGACAACTTTATAAAACGGGTTAAGGTTTTATATGATGATCCCCAGTCTGCTGTCCTCACTAATGGGCTAATGTCAAATAGCTTCTCCACACACAGAGGTACCAGACAGGGCTGTCTTTTGTCCCCTCTCCTATTTGCGCTCGCTATGGAACCACTGGCCGAGGCCATCAGAGTAACGCCTGCTATACAGGGTCTGCTCATTGGTGACGTTCATCATAAAATAAGCTTGTATGCTGATGATATTTTGATATTCAGCTCTAGCCCCAAGACTTCAATTACATCTCTTGTTAATATTATTGAATTATTCAGTGAATTCTCAGGCTACAAGATTAATTTAACTAAATCAGAGGCTGTGCCACTTGGTAGTCTTCCCTCAGGTTTTATGTATCTGGGTATATTCGTAACTCCTAAATTCCCGCAAATGTACAAAGACAATTTTGTTCCTGTATTTGATACAATAAGACAGGATCAGGAGTGCTGGAACTCTCTTCCGATTTCATGGTTGGTTAGAATATCCCTCTTGAAAATGAACATT
Organism: Thymallus thymallus; assembly: GCA_023634145.1. NCBI lineage: Eukaryota > Metazoa > Chordata > Actinopteri > Salmoniformes > Salmonidae > Thymallus > Thymallus thymallus. The sequence continues at coordinate 34,814,016 of CM042403.1, read as the reverse complement.
TTCCCTAGACTACTTTCCCCAATCCAAATGATCCCAGTCTTACTTTTCAATAAGGTAATACAATATTTAAATGGCTGGTTAAGTTCCTTCATATGGAGTAAACGCAATATTGCAGCTGCCATGTTCTATGGGGGTCTTGGATCTGCCCAATATTAGGTTTTATCAGTGGTGTGCCCACTTATGTTATATTTCTGACTGGATCACAAATGATGACTCCTCTATTTGGTTAGACATTGAAACTTCTTTTTCAAAATACCTCTTGCAGGATCTTTTATTTTTCAATCTGTAAAAGATTACTGCAATAATCTCATTACACTTAACACATTTAAGGCATGGAGATCAGATCAAAGTTTTTTGGAAATATCCAAACTAACCTCTATTCTTACCTCGATTCTTAACAACCCAGATTTTGTACCAGGATTGCTGGATGCTGGCTTTAACATTTGGCTTAATATGGGCATAGGCAGACTAAATGATTTATTCGCTGATAAGATTTTATTGTCATTTGAGCAGAAGGTTGAGAAATATTGACTCTCAAAGCAGGACCTTTTTCCGCTTTCTACATGTAAGACATTATATTTTGAAGAGCACCACCTTGATTGGCAACCCCGATGCTTTGAGGTCCTTTTCTACTGTTACACAGAGGGTCAAGCAAGTGTGGAAGAAATAATTGTATGTTACTATTGACAAGGATATGTGGGAGGATATTTGGAGATTTGCAAAAACAATATCTATCTGTAATCGTACTAGAGCAATCCAATTAAGAATAATACTTAGATTGCATATATCCCCCAATCGCTGACATGCTTTTAGCCCCTCCTCCTCCTCCTCCTCCTCCTCCTCCTCCTCCTCCTCCTCCTCCTCCTCCTCCTCTCCTCAGTGTCTTAAATGTAAAACTGATACAGGCACACTATGGCCACTATGGCCATGTTCCAAATTACAAAGATACTGGTCTAATGTTCTTTAAGAAATTGAATTGAATTAGACCTAGAATTGGACCCAGTGTCTTTGCTGATAGATAGATAGATAGATAGATAGATAGATAGATAGATAGATAGATAGATAGATAGATAGATAGATAGATAGATAGATAGATAGATAGATAGATAGATAGATAGATAGATACTTTATTGATCCCAGAGGGGGAAATTTCCTAGTAGGCATGTTACTTCAGTGGGTAAGAGGAGGCAACATCCTTACTTTCGCAGCAAGGAAAAACTTCATTTTACAGTGGATTAATGACAAGGTCCCATCTATTAAGGATTGGCATAAAATACTATTTGAATGGGTGCCATTAGAATATCTGACATGCACATTACATTCTAAAACAGATCAGTTCTACAAAGTATGGGAACCTTATTTAAATGACCTAGAACCCGATTCATCAGCTATTTTGCTGCAAAGATTTACTTAGAATGGTGGTTGTTTACTTGTCTCAGGAATACACTGTACGCTCCATGTGTTCGACCTAATTCCTTTATTTAATCTGAGCTTTTTTCTTTATTTTTACTATTTTCTACATTGTAGAATAATAGTGAAGACATCAACACTGTGAAACTACACTAATGGAATCATGCAGGTGCCCTTAAAGCAAGATGTCTTATAAGCATCAGTGTCCTGCTCCTTGAAATCGGCAGCTCTAGCCTTTAGCTCAGTGCGGATGGTGGCTGTAATCCATGGCTTCTGGTTGGGATACAGTATGTACGTACCGTCACTGTGGGGATGATGTCGTCGATGCACTTATTAATGAAGCTGGTGACTGATGTTCTAAACTCCTGAATGCCATCGGATAAATCCCGGAACATTTTCCAGTCTCTGCTAGCAAAACAGTCTTGTAGCTTAGCATCCACTTCATCAGACCACTTCCAAATTGAGCGTGTCACTGGTACTTCCTGTTTGAGTTTTTGCTTGTAAGCGGGAATCAGGAGGATAGAGTTATGGTCAGATTTGCCAAATGGAGGGCGAAGAGGAGCTTTGTATGTGTCTCTGTGGAGTGAAGGTGATCTAGAGTTGTTCTCCCTCTGGTTGCACAGGTGACATGCTGGTAGAAATTAGGTAAAACAGATTTCAGTTTTCCTGCATTAAAATCACTGGCTACTAGGAGCACCGCCTCTGGTAAATGGTCTACAGCTTATCATGAGGTATTGTAACTCAAGCAAGGAGAACCTTGAGACTTCCTTAATATTAGAGATCGCACACCAGCTGTTAACAAAGAGACACACAACTCGCCCTTGAGTTTACGAGACGTTGCTTTTCTGTCCTGCCGATGCATAGAAAAACTAGCTCGATTTATATTAACCAGGTGTACAAAAAAAGTGAAGATCAGTACAAAGAGCATAATTGGTTAGGTGTCTGGAAAACGGCCGCTATACATGCCAATGCCATTCTTGTCCCGATAGACACACAGCAGCGTTGCGGCCTCTCTAGAATCTACCTTGAAGGGCAGGTTGGGCGTAGAGGAGAGGGCGGGTTGCGAAATTGAGACCAGAGAGCCAGAGCACCTCAGGCGGTGCAAGGTTTTAACTCTTACTGTTCCAGTAGTCAGTGTGGAGAATGTGTGACATGTACTTGTTGTACAGTGCCTTTAGGAGGCACATCAGAAAGGGTTATTAAAGAAGAGTTGTGTATGTGTGTGTCAAATATACCATCAGCAGAGGAACTAAGGCCAAAAGATCCATCTAAAATCAGAGTGCTGGCAGTGGCACATGGCTCATCTATGTAACATTATATACAATGTAGACAGTACTAAGATTCTGTGGTTGTTCTGTTCTCACATCCAGTGTGTATTTTCATGTCAGAATCTCTGCAGTGCAGGTGGTGTAACCCGCTGTAAGCATCACAACACCACCTCCTGTCATTGCTATCAGTACCAGCAGATGCTGCACTTTGTAAGCGCTTTCTCTGATCTTGGATATGGAGGGCATTGAGACGCCCCTGCAGGGTGATGGATCCCTGGGGGTGATGGATCCCTGGGGGTGATGGATCCCAGTCTCCTGCAGATAAGAGCACAGCTGTGCGTGGAGGTGAGAAGCATTGTATGTAGTGTAGCAGGGTTGTGCAGAGGACAACTCCAACCACTGGGGTGAGGCCTGTTGTGATCGACATGATCTTTCTGGTTGAAACATCTTGCCATTATCTTCCCTGAATTGTTTTTTATCTCTTTGAACCTGATAATATTTGGCTCTGTACGAAGACCCTTCTAGAGTTAAAGTTTGCTGCTTTAAATGCAGTTGATTGGCTAATTAAGTTCCTTCCTAGGGGTGTGGTGGTCATTAAATTTTGTCAGCTGGTTATGCAAAAGACATCTGGTTTCACTGTAATCGACTATTAATGAACATAAACACGTTTAGCATCTTCAGGCTGACGTGTGCCTTCAGAACATCTACATTTAAAAAAGTCGAATAAATCAATATTTAATATACACCCCCCCAAAAAAAATCCAGTATCTATTTTAGTCAGGTCTAAAGAAACATTATGATAGGAAGAAAATGCACTTCAGAAGGACAGAATATGAGTTGGCCTACTGTATGTTAATTATCTGGCTACGCTCCATGCCATAGGCCATAGGCTTGTTCATTTAGCAGACAAGATATGCTTATAAGTCTTGTGCCGTTATTTTATAGTAAGAAGAATCTAAATGAACTTAGCTGAATAAAATAGAAAGGATATTTTTCCCATTATAATATGAAGTGGCCATGTTGAGAGTAAAAGTGTTAATTAGAAACAGGTCCTATATGCTAGATTTAGAGTTGTGAATGATACAAACCTTAGATAGTCTTGGAAATCAAAACATACAGTGCATTCGGAAAGTATTCACACCACTTGACTTTTTCCACTTTTTTTCTCCTCATCAATATACACACAATACCCCATAAATGTATAAAAAATTTAAAATATCACATTTACATAAGTATTCAGAACCTTTATTCAGTACTTTGTTGATGCACCGTTGGCAGTGATTACAGCCTCAAGTGTTCGTGGGTAGGATGCTACAAGCATGGCACACCTGTATTTACTGTAAGTTGCTCTGGATAAGTTGCTCTGCATAAGAGTGTCTACTAAAATGTAAAAGGAATGAAAATACCTTTTCAGTTTTCACATAGAAGGCAAGGAACAGAGAGCAAGCTTTTTTTTTTTGCTATTTGGGCTTCATGGAACGACTATAGGCTATTGATGATTTGAGAAAATAGCAAAAAAAAAAGCTTGCTCTCTGTTCCTTGCCCCAGGCTGCACAGCTGTTCTCTCATCAAGTGCATAGCTGCAGGAAGTTGTTTGGGGGTAGGGGTGTTGCGATTTTTTTCTGATAATAGTTGTGGAATATAAAAATACTTGCTTGATATACTTGTATTTTTTCCAGTTTCTTGAAATTCTTAAAACTGAAATGGTCTATTAATTCATTTTTTATTTTAGTAGGCACTCTTCTCCAGAGTTACAACTTACAGTAGTGAGTGCGTAAATTTCATACTGGTCCTCCATGGGAATCAAACCCACAAACCTAGCGTTGCAAGCGCCATGCTCTAACAACTGAGCCACATCCTCACATCACAGCATCACAAATCACTTCACAAACCACTTGATGTCTCTTGTCCATTGTTTTTCTTTATGGTGATGGAAAGTGTACAAGTACAAACCTAGATGACCAGACCAATACAGTAATGTACATTTACATTAAGTGGTTTGTAAGGATGGTAAATGAATACTGGACAAAAAGTGGTTGTTCTCCATGTTATTTGATCAAGAAAAATATCTACTTTAATGTGGAATGTTTTGGGACTTTGCCCATAACTTTGAACCGCTTGATGTAAATGTTTGAGGACAGGGTATTATTCTTTCTGGATTACATTACAATGACAATCACAGAGAAAGGGACAGGGCAGCAACTCTTACAATTAAAACTATTGAATCCTGCCAGATACTCTTCTTAATTTTACAACTACTTTTTTGCCACAGTAGCTATGCAGCATTATTATCTTTGCCCGCACTACAGATGTCATTATAATTTTTCCAATACAGGACTACCCGGGTTTTCAGGGGGTGCTGCAGCACCTTCAGCACCCCTACTTCCCATGGCTATGACCAAGTGATCACATCAAGTTTCACATGCACAAGTACAGCGATATACTCATATTTTCACCCATCAGACTATTCTCAATTTAATCTTGTCTTTACTAATATATACAATTAGTTTCAATTTATAATGGCCCATAATCAAATGGGCAGGAACAGGGGCAGGGGAGAAAAATAGGTAATCTGGGCGCAACTTTCACCCATCCCCACATTGCAATGTGATACAAAAAGCAACGATGTGCTTTAGGACCAGGCGGACGCCTCCGGGCGGTCAAGGTAGGCTGTTTGGAATGTTCAGCTGAATGGATTTAGGATCGTGCGGACACCACAGAGTGGGCTGACAGGTTGTGTGAAGGCAAAGCTTCTGGAAAGCTGGCTGGAGAGCATGAGCATAGTTTAGTGTGTACGTGTTGCTGTCTTTCATCAAGTTGTAAAAGCAAGCAGAGCAGAGACGGGCTACTCTTAAGTTGAATGATGTAGCTGGCAAGGTAACTTCTCTTTAACTTATCAGAAAAAACTAAACTAGTGTTTATTCGCAGTGCTGAGCTAGTATTGTAACTGACATGTAACGTTAGCTAATGTTTCATTCCCTCTCAACTGAGGTGAACGAATAAGCTAAGGTTTCCATGGACAATTAGCCGCACACAAGCCTAAGATCACCAATGTGCAATGCCAAGCATTGGCTGGAGTGGTGTAAAGCTTGCCACCATTGGATTCTGGAGCAGTGGAAACGTGTTCTCTGGAGTGATGAATCACGCTTCACCATCTGGCAGTTCGAAGGACGAATCTGACTTTGGCGGATGCCAGGAGAACGATACCTGACCCAATGCATAGTGCCAGCTGTAAAGTTTGGTGGAGGAGGAATAATGGTCTGGGGCTGTTTTTCATGGTTCGGGCTAGGTCCCTTAGTTCCAGTGAAGATAAATCTTAACACTACAGCATGCAGTGACATTCTAGACGATAGATAGATAGATAGATAGATAGATAGATAGATAGATAGATAGATAGATAGATAGATAGATAGATAGATATATAGATAGATACTTTATTGATCCCCGAGGGGAAATTTCTTTGTCAAGCAGTTACGAAAAAACACAGGGCAGGTGCAAAATGCCAGAACGAAATACACAAAAGACAGATACACGATACATGATACATAGTGCGGCAGTATGAAAAAGTATACAAATGTAAGATGTCTGGAGTGCAAAAAGCTATAAAAAGGCATTGCATAGTGTGGGTGAATGGCTGAATATGTACACTATACATTGTTACAGAGTGTTAGGTGAAAAAATGATACAAATATTGCAAGTTGATATAGATAAATAAGGAATATTTGCATGGTTAACTATACTATTGTTGTAACTTTGTCTTTCATTAAAATGGTGACTACTATTTATTGAATAATTACCTAAGTCTAATTATGGGATTTAAATGAATCCTGCAATAATTATCTCATTAGGATTCCAGGGGCACCACGGAGAGAAATGTATTCTACTGAGTTGCTACTCTCCGAATTTAACTCAAATGTTTGTCCGATCTTCCAATATGTAGCAGCCCATATTTTAATGAATGTTGCCTCATCAGTCTCGTCCTAGAACGGTCATGGGTCCGTCAATCTGCACAAACCCCAGCGCAAACTGATCCTTCCATATAAACACATTTGTTCAAATGATTTATTTACTAACTAAATGATAATACAGGATACACAGTAATGGTTATAGAAAAATGGTTCTAATACAATGCACTTAATAGGTGCATTCAATATTCACGGGCTACACCCGATGGAGATTTAGAGAGAGAGAGAGAGAGAGAGAGAGAGGTAGATAGAGAAATAGACAGAGCAACAAAATTCAATACATTTGGAAACTACGCTGAGCCTAGCCTTAATACCTTGCCTGCACTGCCGCGCTCATGGGTCAGAATATAATGCATGTATTTACTTGTGCGCTGATTCCTTCTGTTCAGTTCTGGCTTGCACCCCCTCTGATGGCTACCGGTCTCTGGTGTAAGTCTGATTGTCCAACCACCCATACTATGCTATGTCTTTTTTATAGCTTTTATTTTTTTGCACTCCAGATATCTTGTATTTCTATACTTTTTCATACTGCCGCTCTATGTATCATGTACCGTGTATCTGTCTTTTGTGTACTGTCGTTGTGGCATTTTGCACCTGCCCTGTGTTTTGTTGTAGCTGCTTGACAATGAAATTTCCCCCCCGGGGGATCAATAAAGAATCTATCTATCTATCTATCTATCTATCTATCTATCTATCTATCTATCTATCTATCTATCTATCTATCTATCTATCTATCTATCTATCTATCTATCTATCTATCTATCTATCTATCTATCTATCTATCTATCTATCTATCTATCTATCTATCTATCTATCTATCTATCTATCTATAAGATGTCACGTTGTCCTTTCCTCTCTGACTCGTTCCTGGAGACGGCTAATCAGCCGTGTCGATATCCCCACAGTTTGGGGATGTGGTCAGTGTAGACAAGTGATGACTTTTGAGAGAATAACCGGGTGGTTCTGCTCAAATTCACCTTCTTAAATACAGTCGTTTTATCGTCACAAAAACATTCTCTTTAATCTGGATATTTCTTACCAAACGTAATGAATGTAGACGTCATATAGACAGTTTGGAAACTCTTAAAGTTACAATGTTTTCATAATCACACCTTCATTTAAACTTTAATTACATCACAGAATTGACATTCATATCCATATGCCAAGAGTCATCGTTTTCAACACACATAATAAAATGAATCATTTTCCCAATGTCTTGTTTCATGGGCATAAAGTGAAGGGCCATAAACTGGGCATTTTCCCTCCTCTCTTTTCCTGTGAGAGGTAAAGTTAGAGAAAGTATATTTGCAATATTTGCATGGTTAAATTAACTGTACAGGTAAATGACAGGAAGAGATACTTAAATAGCTAAATGTGCGTATGATATCATTTAGGGTAATAATGGAAGCAAGTCCCGCATCAAAGCCTTCCCAGAAGAGTGGAGGTTGTTATAGCAGCAAAAGGGGGACCAACTCCATATTAACGCCCATGATGTTGGAATGAGATTTTCGACGATCAGGTGTCCACAAACCTTTGTAGTGTACATCTTAAATCAGTTACATTTTGTAATATGCGATAGGCTATTGTATAATTGCATAATCATAATTGGTATTGCTGTTTTTTCGGCTTGGGCTCGTAAGCATATGCATAAGCTCCTATATGTGTATGGGTGTTTTGAATTAATCATCCCAATAGAAAGCGCTCCACAACAATCATGTTTTACACATTTTAAACCTGCTGATGAACTTCTTTCTTCAAATTGATCATCACAGTGAGGTAAGTTTTAAAAGTACTATATGCCTAATGTTTTGATGCAAGTGTTTGATGTGATTTTCCATTGCATTTGCATTGCTGTCAGAATGGTTCGAGGGACAATAGAGTCCTGAGTATCAGGCCATTAGGACCTGGTGGTAGTTAGCAAGTTGGTACTACCAAAGCATGTCCAGTACATTTAAACTCAGTTTTTCACATTTCCTGACATTTAATCCTAGTAACAATTCCCTGTTTTATGTCAGTTAGGATCACCACTTTATTTTAAGAATGTGAAATGTCAGAATAATAGTAGAGAGAAAGACTTATTTTAGCTTTTATTTCTTTCATCACATTCCCAGTGGGTCAGAAGTTTACATACACTCAATTAGTATTTGGTAGCATTGCCTTTAAATTGTTTAACTTGGGTCAAACGTTTCGGGTAGCCTTCCACAAGCTTCCCACAATCAGCTGGGTGAATTTTGGCCCATTCCTCCTGACAGAACTGGTGTATAGGCTCCTTGCTCGGACAAGCTTTTCAGTTCTGCCCACAAATTTTCTATAGGATTAAGGTCAGGGCTTTGTAATGGCTACTCCAATACCTTGACTTTGTTGTCCTTAAGCCATTTTGCCAAAACTTTGGAAGTATGCTTGGGGTCATTGTCCATTTGGAAGACCCATTTGCGACCAAGCTTTAACTTCCTGACAGATGTCTTGAGATGTTGCTTCAATATATCCACATTTTCCTTCCACATGATGCCATCTATTTTGTGAAGTGCACCAGTCCCTCCTGCAGCAAAGCACCCCCACAACATGACGTTGCCACCCCCCGTGCTTCACGGTTGGGATGGTGTTCTTCGGCTTGCAAGCCTCCCCCTTTTTCCTCCAACCATAACGATGGTCATTATGGCCAAACAGTTTTTTGGTTTAATCAGACCAGAGGACATTTCTCCAAAAAGTACGATCTTTGTCCCCATGTGCAGCTGCAAACCGTAGTCTGGCTTTTTTATGGCGGTTTTGGAGCAGTGGCTTCTTCCTTGCTGAGCGGCCTTTCAGGTGATGTCGATATAGGACTTGTTTTACTGTGGATATAGATACTTTTGTACCTATATCCTCCAGCATCTTCACAAGGTCCTTTGCTGTTGTTCTGGGATCGATTTGCACTTTACGTTCATCTCTAGGAGACAGAACGCATCTCCTTCCTGAGCGGTATGACGGTTGCGTGGTCCCATGGTGTTTATTCTTGCGTACTATTGTTTGTACAGATGAACGTGGTAACTTCAGGCATTTGGAAATAAACCAGACTTGTGGAGGTCTACACATTTTTTTTTAAGGTCTTGGCTGATTTCTTTAGATTTTCCCATGATGTCGAGCAAAGAGGCACTGAGTTTGAAGGTGGGCCTTGAAATACATCCACAGGTACACCTCCAACCCTAGACCCACTGACAGTCATGAAGAGGGCACGGCAAAGCCTATTCCCCCTCAGGAGACTGAAAAGATTTGGCATGGGTCCTCAGATCCTCAAAAAGTTCTATAGCTGCACCATCGAGAGCATCCTGACTGGTTTTATCACTGCCTGGTATGGCAACTGCTCTGCCTCTGACTGCAAGGTGCTACAGAGGGTAGTGCATGCAGCCCAGTACATCACTGGGGCCAAGCTTCCTGCCATCCAGGTTCTCTATACCAGGCGGTGTCAGAGGAAGGCCCTACAAATTGTCAAAGACACATTTTTGACCTATCTATCTATTTCTTAACACTTATTTTTCATAAAACTGTATTGTTGGTTAAGGGCTTGTAAGTAAGCATTTCTACACTTGTTATTGTGACAAAAAAAAAGTGACAAAAAAACAACAACATTTGAATACAGTATATACAGATGAGATGAGTAATGCAAAATATGTAAACATTATTAAAGTGACTAGTGTTCCATTATTAAAGTGACCAGTGATTTCAAGTCTATGTATATAGGGAAGCAACCTCTAATGTGCTAGTGATGGCTATTTAACAGTCTGATGGCCTTGAGATAGAAGCTGTTTTTCAGTCTCTCGGTTCCAGCTTTGATGCACCTGTACTGACCTCGCCTTATGGATGATAGCGGGGTGAACAGGCAGTGGCTTGGGTTGTTGTCCTTGATGAGATTTTACCAGACTAATTAAGAAAGCTGGCTAAATTAAACGTGTGGTACCCACTGCAGCGTTCCCATCTCCCTACCTGGGCCTGTGGGCACTGCTGCTCTCTGGGTGGCACCGCCCACCACCGCGACCTTGTCATGCCAGTTCATTAGCACCAGTGTGGCATGGAGAAAAAAAAATCTGCTCTAAGCAGAAATGGATGTGAAGTGGCTTTTTTAAAACTAAAGTTGACTACAAAACAAAACAAAATAAATCCAGACTCCTTGTTTATTTTGGTTTGAGGGCTGCTGCAGCCTCTGGAGTGAAATAAACACACAACACACTTACTGCTGCTTTTCTCTGGGTGTTCATTTTTTACCTCTTAAATATAATCGAAAATGTAATTTCGTAATGCCCAAAAGTAATTATTTATCATGAGAGTTGAATTAACAATAACTAGTAACTCTACATACTCCAAGAAATGTTAAAATCTCACCTTTCTGGTACAAATAGTTATACATTGCTGAGGTGTAGTCACTTTTGAGGACACAAGCTCAAGTACACAGTACAAATATTGTAAAAATATGAAATATTTTATATGATGCATTTCCTATTCAACAAACCTGTATGAATAAGATTTAAAATGACATATTTATTCTAAATATAGTATAATCAATATATAAAATGACTTACTATATGATTTAATCTTCCTTATGAATGTAAAATACATATTTGTACACTGAACAAAAACAAAAAGTGTTGGTCCCATGTTTCATGAGCTGAAAAAAAAAATCCCAGAAATGTTCCATGCTCACAAAAAGCTTATTTCTCTTAAATGGTGTGCACAAATGTGTTAACATTAGTGAGCATTTCTCTTTGCCAAGATAATCCATCCACCTGACAGGTGTGGCATATCAAGAAGCTGATTAAACAGCATGGTCATTACACAGGTGCACCTTGTGCTGGGGACAATAAAAGGCCAATTGGCATGCTGACTGCAGGAATATCCACCAGAGCTGTTGCCAGAGAATGTAATGTTAATTAATTAATTAATACATTTTACCATAAGCCACCTCCAAAATTGTTTTAGAGAATTTGGCAGTACGTCCAACCGGCCTCACAACCGCAGACCACGTGCATGGCATCATGTGGGAGAGCGGTTTGCTGATGCCAACGTTGTGAACAGAGTGCCCCATGGTGGCGGTGGAGTTATGGTATAGGCAGGCATAAGCTACGGTCAACGAACACAATTGAATTTTAGCGATGGCAATTTAAATGCACAGAGATACCGTGACGAGATCCTGATATGGGTCATAATACCCATAAAACCTAGCGGTCAAACAAGGAAATGGTTCCAATCATTTTTGCACCATGAATTTTTCCAAAGAGGATTTTAGAAACACTTAAAATAAGGTCTGGGTTTCGTGTAGGCTTACCCCCCCCCCCACCCCCCGCTTTGTTTAGGCTTAACCGTGTAAATCTATCTTGGACAAGGTGACTTTTATCAAAAACGATTGGAACCATTTCCCTGTTTGACCTCTAGGTTTAATGGGTATTATGACACCTCCACTGGGGGGCCTCTGTTGTCGTGCCATTCATCTGCCACAATCACCTCATGTTTCAGCATGTTAATGCCGGCCCCAAGTCACAAGGATCTGTACACAATTCCTGGAAGCTAATGTCCCAGTTCTTCCATGGCCTGCATACTCACCAGACATGTCACCCATTGAGCATTTTTGGGATGCTCTCGATCGATGTGTACGACAGCGTGTTCCAGTTCCTGCCAATATCCAGCAACTTGGCACAGCCATTGAAGAAGAGTGGGACAACATTCCACAGGCCACAATCAACAGCCTGATCAACTCTATACTGACAGTTATTTTTTTAATCGCTGCAACTCCCGTACGAAGAGGCGAAGGTCGCGAGCTTTGCGTCCTCCGAAACACGACACCGCCAAGCCGTGCTGCTTCTTGACACACTGCTCGCTTAACCCAAAAGACAGCCCCATCAATGTGTCGGAGGAAACACCGTCAGTGTGCATGCGCCCGGTCGCCACAAGGAGTCGCTAGAACGCGATGGGACAAGGACATCCCAGCCGGCCAAACCCACCCCTGGCCCAGCTTTGGCCGGGTTAATTGTATGCCGCCTCATGGGTCTCCCGGTCGCGGCCGGCTGCGACGCATCCTGGTATCGAACCTGGATCTGTAGTGACTCCTCTAGTCACTGTGATGAAGTGGAGGAGCAAATTAAATGTTAGGAGGGACATCCCAGCTTCAAGTGGTGTCATATTTCACATCCTGCGTTACACAGGCAGAAGAGACATACTCCTGTGTCTGTGGGAATTAAGGCTACTGCTCAATGCAAGCCATTTCGAGCGAAAATGCCAGTTGGAACCGGTACCAGAACCACACAGGTCCCCAAAACAGGGGACTTTACATCTGAGGTTTTAATACTGGAAAATCTACCCACCAAGACAAAGGTTTGTTTCAATCATGATGCCATGCATTGTGTGTGTGTCTGCTTCCTGAGTGTTTGCCTCACATTTCTTTATACTTGAGTCAATAATATCTGGAGTTTTATGGTCTCTATTCACTAAGTCAATATTGTTTAGTCTTCTTCTCAAAAGTGACTGTTTCCTATGACAAAACACACATACACACGCGTAATATACAGTATTATGTATACGCATAATCCTGAATAAACAGATCTGAAACAAGGAATGCATGTAGAAGAAGATGGCTTATTACCAGGAGGAGCACATCTTGATTGGTATGGTTTGTTTTGGAGTGAGGAAACAATAACGTGCCTGTACATGGGAAACATGGCTCCCAACAACCCAGACCAGAAAGTAACTGCCAGCCTGTGACTGCAGCTGTCGTGGGTCCTCCTCTCCCTGTTCCACCTGGGCTCCCTGTGACACAAAATCATTACAAGACCCAGCACACTCTCTGTCTTACCCCTGTTCCACCTGGGCTATCTGTGACACAAAATCATTACAGGACCCAGCACACTCTCTGTCTTACCCCTCTTTATTTTCCTACAAAAATACTTCACCTTAGAAAAGACGGCATGAAATGTACATGTTTTTCTTTTGTAACTGCCAGATAACTTTTCAGTTCAAATATATCTGTATATATATATATATAGACTGTATGTAAATATATCTTAGCAATATTAATAAATCCAGTTGTGTAGTGAGTGGCTGCATTCCTCTCAGCAGGCAGGTCTCTGGTGAATATCCATGTCCAGCCACTGCCCTGTACCCAGACATTCCCCCTATCCTTACAGATAGTTAACGTTAGGAGAGATGTCCACTGGAGAAGGAGAACGGCGTCCCTGGGTGACTGATGGTTATCATTGACTGCTGACCGCTGTGGTGACCACTGACCAGACCAGACAAGACCAAGGCGTTGTGAAAACCACATCATGCACATCCCCGAGTAGGGCTCAACCACAATCCCTCTGTGTTTATTACAAAAATACGTCCTAATAATCAATACTAACAAGTTACCATCTCTGATAACGGCAGGAGGTGCTCCTGTTTCTGAGCTGAAAAAAAAAGAAGAAATATACAGGTGCAAAGGTCACAAAAGGGCACGTGAGTGCAGTCAAGGAAGGACAGTCAGAGTCATTACAGGAAGTAGTGTCCATTCCATCCAGATAGCCCTGACATTAAAAACGCAGTTAGAGAGCAAGCTGTCCAATGAGAGGGTAGTGTCCACCCCACCAGCCCAGACATTACCAGTTGAGCGAGTGAGCAGAGATGGAAGAATTTTTCCAGCTAGCTCAGACCGTAGAAACCGCACATGGAGTGGTCTGTGTATGTGTGAGGGTTATTAAAGCACTTATCGTGATTGCAGGAATAAGGGGACAGGGCGTTCGGCATCCCAGAGTACCACTCTCCTGCTAGACTGCTTAGTCACAGAGGAACTATTTTGCTGTGAACTTATCATTACTATAATCAAATTGATAAACTATTTCCCTTTGTCATGTTATCACATTTCTAATTCAATCCAATATCATAATTTTAACATAAACAGTTTGAAAGCATGTTGATCCATTGAGTATAATAAATAACAAAACACACAAAAAACGAATGAACAACAAGGATCCCAATTAAGACAATAATATCAGCAAATTCCTCCAGTCATCGTTTTGTTTTCGACGGTGAAGCTGGTCTGGCAGTACCCCTTAAGCCACTCCCCCGCTCTCAGCAGATTGGCTGCTGTACTTCATGTCACAGAGTGAGGCCGCTCCCCTTTGATGACATCATAGAGGGATGTAGGATTGTACCACCGAGAGAGTCAAAAGAGGGGCGAGCAGCCAGAGGGGGGGAGGCGAGGGCCGGGCTCCCAGGGGTAAAGCAGAGCCGGAGGTGCAGGAGCATACCTCGTAGCCATTTTCGGCGTGGTCGGCGTGGTGCTGCCCGTGTAGCCGCGTGTTAGCCGCGTTATTGGCCTCTGTGGCTGGGGAGTCCGACTGCATCTCTGTGCACATCAGCCAGTCCTTTCCTATGGGCCGTGGGTACCCAGCCTCCACCTCCATATCACTGCCAACCACGCGCCAGTACTCTTTCCCCTTGAAGAAGTATGAGGAGTCTGAAGGAGAGAAAGAAGACAGAGGCTGCATGAGGACTAGAAGGGGACTGTGATGATGGTTGTTATTGCCATGGTAATACATTTTCCTATCAGTTCCGCTGTCTCTATCCACCAGTTTGTTTTTTCCTCTTTCGCATATACTTTTCTTCCTCCCTTATCTCTGTCACTCCCCCTCTCTCCATCCCTTCCTGTCTATCTGTCTCCTCTTTCCCAGCTGCTATCTCTGCCTCCCTCCCTTGCTCTCATCCTCCCTAGCACTATCTCTCCCTCTTTCTCCATCCCTCTCGCCACAGCTCTCTCTCTCTTCCTGAGGTGATGGAATAGGTCTGGAGAGAGAGCTCTCTGATGTGCTTCCAGTTCCCAGGCCCCCAGGTCTGTGCGTGTGTGTATGAGTGTGTGTGTTTCCACTCTGGTAGCTCAGGCTGTGTTGGGACTGTCGCTTTTGCACTTGGCCTGTGCTTTACACACACACATCAATCAGCTCTGAGCAGGACCTCTGGAGCTGGCAGCGGTAAAGAGCCCAGAACCTGAATGAGGGTTGCGCTCAGTCACAGGAGCCACTACAGGGGAGAAAGAGGATTTAACTGGCTCCTGTGGAAACTGGGCTACTGCCATGTTTGTGTGTTACTGAAGAATTTTGATGAGCTGTTTAATATGCGTGTGTACTGTGACGCTACTGTGAAGGCTTGACTGTTTTGTGTGTGTGTGTGGGCTTGAGTTTGTGTGAGACAGATGGAGAGGTGAGGGGTGTATATTGCATGTGTGCTTTGGTGTGATACATGTAAATGTTTAAGGCGGTGAGTGTACATTAATTGCAGTTAGACTGGTCCTCCACGGCTAGGGGTCTGGCTCTGAGATAGGCATGAGTAAGAGGAGCTCACTGCAGCTTGTGAGAGGAGCTCACTGCTGAGATTGCTGTGCATTAGCTGAGACATGATGCCCTAGCACCAACACACACACACACACACCAACACACACACACACACACACACACACCAACACACACACACACACACACACACACCAACACACACACACACACACACACACACACACACACACACACACACACACACACACACACACACACACACACACATCCCAGCTGCAGGCGCTTGCTGCCATGACAACCCAACAATGAAAACACAGACTCAGCTCAACTTCTTTCTCTCTCCTTCCTGGACCAGCCAGCCCCATTGCGCCAAACACTATGGTTGAGTCCCAAATGACACCCTTTTATACAGTGCACTACTTTTGAGCAGAGCAGAGCCCTATGGGCCCTGGTCTTTTGTAGCTCATTTGGTAGAGCATGGCGCTTGCAACGCCAGGATAATGGGTTCAATTCCACCCATACATAAAATGTAAGCACACATGACTGTAAATCGCTCTGGAATAAAGCATCTGCTAAATGGCATATATTATTATTATTATATTGTAAGCAGGAGGGAGTGGAGAGAAAAAGTACCCAGAGTGGGCTAGTCTAGTGCCCAGTACCCTAAGGACAGGCATGAATAAAATACAGTGAGGTACTCCATTAGTTTTGTGTTCTTTTTGACAACCGCTTGTTATTTTTGTGTAAGTGCAATGTACTGTATGTGTAAGTATTCAGCTTGTATTGTGTCAGTGTTTAGAAGTGAGTGTTGTGTGTTTATGGAGTGTGTATGTGAGAGTATATGTCTATGTTCAGCATGTTGATGTGTGTGTGTGTCACAGGAGGTTGGTGGCACCTTTATTGGGGAGGACGGGCTCGTGGTAAAGATTGGAGCAGAATTAATGGAATGGTATCAAATACATCAAACACATAGTTTCCAAGTGGCGTAGTGGTCTAAGACACGGCATCTCAGTGCTAGAGGCGTCACTACAGACAACCTGGTTTGAATCCAGGCTGTATCACAACCGGGCCGTGATTGGGAGTCCCATAGGGCGGCGCACAATTGGCCCAGCGTTGTTCGAGTTTGGCCGGTGTAGGCCGTCATTGTAAATAAGAACTGACTTGCCTAGTTAAAAAAACAACGACACCTTGTAGACTGCACCGAAGAATTGCGGAGAATCAGAGCAGGTGGTAAGTCCAGTTCAAGTGTTCAGCAGTCTGATGGCTTGTAGATAAAAAACTGTCTCTGAACCTGTTGGTATCAGACCTCATGCTCCGATACCGTCTGCTCCGATATGGCTGGGGTGTGTGGGTCCTTGATTATGCTGCGTGCTTTCCTCACCGTTCCGAGGATGGGAGCACGTTCCCAGTGATGCTGGGCCATCTTCACCACCCGCTGGAGTGCCTTGCGGCCGTGGACAGAGAAATTCCCTTGACAGGCCGCGATGCAACCAGTCAGGACGCTCTCAATGGTATTCAGAGAGGCATGCCAAATTTCTTCAGCCGCCTTAGGAAGTAGAGGTGCTGTTGCATCCTCTTGACAAGAGTTGTGGTGTTGTTGGTCCATGACAAGTGATGTGAACGCGGAGGAACTGTGTGTGCGTTTGCCTAATACTCACCATCCGACCATCGCATGGCGTCATCTAGTTGGGGCGGGACCCCCTTCCACAGTGTGCTATCTTTGGGGTAGCCCAGATCCATACGCCGTAGATGGTCATCATAGCGCCAGTAGCGGTTGTCCTTGAAGAAGTAGGTCTTGTCATTGTGGAGCCACACAAAGGCTGCGTCCACGCCCTCCATGGGCAGGCCGAAGTCACTGATTGGCCGAGGATAACCCTCCTCCACGTTGTTGTCCTTGAATATCCAATACTTTAGTCCTGAGGAGGCGGGACAAAGGAACGTCAATCAACAAGAGTTTTTTCAATCAGTTAAATACATTTTTTTTTTTTTACTCTGATGTATTGTAAACCAAATGTTCTCATGGTATTTCATAGAAAACTTTTGCATGAATGATTCAGGGGTGAAATATATGTGAAACCACAATGAATGCCCAATCAAAGGTTCTGAACATAAGTGGGTTTTGAACTTAGTTTTTAAAATTCACCAAATACTTGTGAAAATAGCACCAAAGTGAAGAAAAAAAGAACTAATTTGATAACAGCCTGGGATTTGGGTTCAATCACAGGTTGTGTCACAACCGGCCGTGACCATGAGCCCCATAGGATGGCGCTCAATTGGCCATCCGGGGTAGGGGATGGTTTGGCCGGTGGTGCATTTTTAAACCCTCTGTCATCCATAAAATCATTAACACAGTTCAAGGCCCATGATGACACATCACTTGATGGACGTCTTTTTATGTGTTTCTCAGAACACCTTCACATTTCTTTGAAAAACAGCCCTGACACTTCAAAATAATAATCGTAACAGTCTCCCCAACAAATCAAAAACCTTCAAATGATATCACTACACTCCCTTTCATAGTTGATACAGCGGGTGAAATAAGTATTGAACACGTCACCATTTTTCTCTCAGATGAGAGTAAAATTGAACTGTTTGGATGTCATAATACACACCATGTTTGGAGGAGAAATGGCACTGCACATCACCCTAAAAAGTTTGGAGGTGGGAACATCATGGTGTGGGGCTGCTTTTCAGCAAATGGTACTGGCAAACTTCACATAATTGAAGGAAGGATGAATGGGCAAATTTACCGAGACATTCTTGACAAAAATCAGCTGCCATCTACCAGGATGATGAAGATGAAAGGAGGGTGGACATTTCAGCAAGACAATGATCCCAAACACACAGCCAAGGAAACTCTCAATTGGTTTCAAAGAAAGAAAATAAAGCTGCTAGAATAGCCCAGCCAATCACCTGACTTAAATCCCATTGAAAATCTATGGAAAGAACTGAAGATCAAGATTCATAGAAGAGGCCCACGGAACCTTCAAGATTTGAAGACTGTTTGTGTGGAATAATGGGCCAAAATCATGCCAGAGCAATGCATGCGACTAGTTTCTCCATACAGGAGGCATCTTGAAGCTGTCATTACCAACAAAGGCTTTTGTACAAAGTATTAAATAAATATCAGTAAGTGTGTTCAATACTTTTTCCCTGTGTCATTTCACATTATTACACATAACTTAATTTCTGAACTTATTTGTTTTGGTTTGTATGGATTACTTGGTTTGTTACCAACATCTGGTGAAAATTTCATGTCAATAGCACCTTTGGAAATATATTTACTGAGAAAAATGGTGACGTGTTCAATACTTATTTCACCCGCTGTATATGGTTGGCCTCCCTGCCTCCACCACAACCATGGCTGGGTTTCTGGGTTTGGTACCTTTGAAGAAGACTATCTTGTGGTCCCCAGGTCTCTCGTAGACAGCATCCACACTGTCCAGGTTAGTAGGCAGGCCTCTCCAGAACCTGTGGATCTGAGCCGGACGCAGAGACACCAGGTGCTTCTCCCGCGTCAGACGCCAGAAATACTTCCCTGGGAGGAGGAAGAGAGAGAAAGTAGGAATAAAGAGGAGGACACAGGTACAACACATCATTCTCTCTCTGTTTAAGTGTTTGTGTGAATTTGTGTATGCGTGGGAGTGTGTGTGTGTGTGTACAGTAGTGAAAGGTGTGTGTTTGTATGCATCCTGTGTGTCAATGTATATTTGTGAGTGTGTTCATTTACGCTGTTGTCCATATTCAAATGGTCCACAAGGCAAACATGTGTGGAACCAACCAAGCGGACAAAGAGGCGCAGATTCAGTTTAGCTTCCAGTATCTGTGTTGGACTACCTTAGTCTAAGTTTGTCTGAGTTGGTTCACAGCCTCTGTATTATTTAAGTGATAATGCCCGAGGAGCCGGTGTTTGGAGGATATATTGGCACGGGTGTTGTTAGGCACAATATATCCTCCAAACACCGGCTTCGAGGGCATTATCACTTTTATACAACGGGTAACCAACATATTCAAATATTTTCATTAAAAACTTTATTTCATCCTTCCACAATATATAGACTTAACATAAATCTAGGGTTGCTATCCAAACCAGCTGGTCGTTCGTTCTATTGGTTCAGTTGCCAGAGACGCGCCCCAGTTTTTCAGTCTTTTTGTTCTGTATCTATGGACACGACCCAGTTGTTTGTTCTAAATATTCCATTCATTGCCATACTGTCTGGCAACGTTCTTGTTTGTTTTGTCATAACCGTGGTATATGGTCTGATATTCCACGGCTGTCAGCCAATCAGCATTCAGGGTTGAAACCACCCAGTTTATAATACTTTTTAATCTGCAGCTCTACCATATAGTTTTACAGTCAACATGGGACCATGGGGCCCTCCAGGGTCTCTCTATTCTATCTGTCCGGGGAGTGTAAAGGTGTGTGTGAAACTCTTGAGAGACATGCTTGGATGCCTTTTATATTGATCGCAGGCAGTGCCACAAACGGTTCTCTCTCCCTCTGGCCTCTCTCTGTACCTTTGAAAAAGAAGGCCTCCCCGCGAATCTGGGCTACTGCATCAAAGTGACTAGTGCACCTGTCAGGAGAATCTCGTGCTGGCCTAAGAGGAAGAGAGAGGGGGGGGGGGGGGGTGTTCATTAATGAAACTAAGACAGAATGTACACCAAACCACTTCTCTATGCCCAGTCGGACATAATGTTTGAACATGTCACTATAGTCTAAATCAGTGTCTTCTCATCTTCATCACCAGTGTGTTCGTGTCTCTGTTTGTGTTTATGTGTGCAGAGCGCCCATGCACACTATGTTTGTGTGTTAATGTACTGCTTGTGTGTGTGTGTGTGTGTGTGTGTGTCACTTAAAAAAACAGACCAAACATCTGGGGAGATGTTATCGTCCTGACGCAGGAAACCGAGGTCCTTGCATGCATTATCCCAGAGCTAATGACTGACTTTAAGCGCCTGACGTGTCCGGGCTGCAAATGACGAGGCAATTACCACAACAGGGCTGCTTTTGTGAGGCGCTACTCGCCTTACTCCTTGTTAACAAAGATCTCTATTCAGGGCGTTTTAACAGAGGAGCTGCGCAGAGAGGACTATATTAGTGACCTTTGTCAGGCTAAATACAACTTGTCCACACATCATCCTGCAAGATGGAGTGGCCGAGAAATGATAAGGGGAAAACTACAGAGAGGAGAGGGGAAAAGAACGAGGACAAAGTATCCCCTTGCTACCAGTCAAGTATGAAAATCTATTATTTTCTCAGCGCTTCTGTTCTGACACTTGCTGTTGAATGCTGTGTGGTCTGGTGTGTGAACACTGGCGACGGGGTGTGGTATAAACAGACTCATTTTATACTCTGAGCACACTGGGAAACAAGGTGAAATAAGGACTGCTATCTCTCTCTCTGCTGCATTGTGACAATGTCCAAACTCCAAAAGTCTAATCTGAACTGCAGGACAGTCTGGAGACTGAGGGAGAGAGAATGGGTCTGGAAGTTTCAGTGCTTGAGTTTGGATGTATTCGGGTGTGTGTGGATATACACTTTAGGAGTGGAGCCTGTGTGTGTGGATATACAATTTAGGAGTGGAACCTGGTGTGGTCGTCTGCTGCAATAGCCGATCAGTGACAAGATGCTGTTCTGCACACCACTGTGGTACTGCACCGTTATTTGCCTCCTTGTGTCTCGCCTGTTAGCTTGCATCATTCTTGTGATTCTCCTTTGACCTCTCTCTGTTTATTGCTTGTCGCACCATTCTCTGTCGTGCGTGAAAGCCCAGGAGGCCGGACGTTTCTCAGATACCAGAACCGGCGAGCCTGAATCGCGCCTGAATCGCATGACCATACCATGCTCAAAGTTGCTCGTTTTGACCCATTCAATGGAACAGTAACTGAATGCCTTGATGATGCCCATCTGCCTGCTTTATATAGCAAGCCACAGCCACGTGACTCACTGTCTGTATGAGTGAACCATTTTAGAGAACGGGCCTAATAAACTGGCCACTGAGTGAATGTGAGTGGGTGAGTGTATGTGTGTCAGCAGATGTATTATATTGAGTGTGAAGGTGTGTGTGTGTGTGTGTGTGTGTGTGTTTGTGTGTGTGACTTACGGGACAGTAGATCTGTTCTCAGGGAGGTCCAGTAATACAGGTGGGTCAGCGGTATGGGAGGGGTCATCTGGCTGGGCCGTATGTGACACTGAATCGCTCACCCCTGGGAAGGACGAGAGCCCCACATTCACATACACACAGCCCCACATTCACATACACACAGCCCCACATTCACATACACACAGCCCCACATTCACATACACACAGCCCCACATTCAACATGTTTTCTTCCTCCCTTCCTTTTCCCTGTCTCTATCTCAACTAGCCTAGCGGTTACACCGTTGGGCCAGTAACCGAAAGGTTGCTGGTTTGAATACCCGAGCCGACAAGGTGAAAAACCTGTAGATGTGTCCTTGAGCAAGGCACTTAACCCTAATTTGATCCAGGGGCTGAGCCTGTAGGTAGGCCGTCATTGTAAATAAGAATTTCTTCTTAACTGACTAGTTAAATAAAACATCTCTCTCTCTTCTTTGTCCTATCTTGCCTGTTACCTCTCCTCTCTTGCCTTCTCCCCTAGCAACTTATCCACTCTCACCTATCCGTCTTTCTCTCCTCCTTCTCTCAGTAGCAATGCAGACAGTGATAAGCAGGGTCTGTGCCACAGGGATGACCAATTAAAACCTTCTCTCCACTCCCTCCCACTCTAACCAGCATGCTAATTGAATCAATTATTACTGCATATAAACTAATCAATTCTGCTTCCTGTGCCGAGGCCTGCCTGCTCCGCACCGCAGCATTGCACTGAGGAATCATGGGTAATTCTAGGAGACATTTGCAGTGAGGGGTTTGAGGGGTGGTGGTGGGTGCGAGAGTGGGGCGGTCTGCGCCTATAGATTAGACAGCTGATGTATACAGTACCTCTAGGAGTTTCCTCACAGTATGTGTACATAGAAGGGATGGCAGGATGCCAGTCCATTGATGCCAGTTTAGTATAAGTGAGGTAGGCGTGTGAGGGGGCGGGTATAAAATAATTCTAGAGGAGTAGCTAGGCAAGAGGTATTCAGATTTGTGGAGAGGAGGATAAGGATGACTGGAATAGTTCCAGTTTTGATGTAAGAACAGTGAAATGCCTTTCTTGTAAGATCTAAACCCAACAATGCAGTAATCAATATCAATGTAGTACTATAAATAACATACAGTAATAGGAAGGAAAGGTGGAGAGTGGAACAGCAAATGACTGGAATATGCGAGACGGAGAGAGGGGGTGGAGAGAGAGAAGGGGAGAGGAAGATAGATAGGCACATATACAGTATACATAGTGCAAAGTATTCAGACTTGACTTTTTCCACATTTTGTTATGTTACAGCCTAATTCTAAAATGTATTAAATTGTTTTTTCCCCTCATCAATCTACACACAATACCCCATAATGACAAAGCAGAAACAGGTTTTTAGAAATCGTATCATATTTATGAAAAAATAATAATATTCAGACAACTTACTCAGTAATATGTTGAACACCGTTGCCAGCAATTACAGCCTTGAGTCTTCTTGGGTATGACACTACAAGCTTGGCACACCTGCATTTGAGGAGTTTCTCCCATTCTTCTCTGCAGATCCTCTCAAGGTTGGATGGGGAGAGTCGCTGGACAGCTATTTTCAGGTCTCTCCAGAGATGTTGAATCGGGTTCAAGTCTGGGCTCTGGCTGGGCCACTCAAGGACATTCAGAGACTTGTCCTGAAGCCACTCCTGCGTTGGCTTGGCTGTTTGCTTAGGGTCGTTGTCCTGTTGGGACGGTGCCAGGTTTCATGCAGACGTGACGCTTGGCATTCAAGTTAAAGAGTTCCATCTTGGTTTCATCAGACCAGAGAATCTTTTTTCTCATGATCTGAGAGTCCTTTAGGTGTAGAGATCGTTGTCCTTGCTCAGTATGGCCGGGCGCAAGTCTCTGAATGTCCTTGAGTGGCCCAGCTAGCCCCCGGACTTGAACCTACCTGACAGAGCCTGAGAGGATCTGCAGAGAAGAATTGGAGAAACTCCCCAAATACAGGAGTGTCAAGCTTGTAGCGTCATACCTAAGAAGACTCAAGGCTGTAATCGCGGCTAACGGTACTTCAACAAAGTCCTGAGTAAAGAGTCTGAATCCTTATGTAAATTCGATTATTATTTTTTTTATATCATTTTTTTTTATATATAAGAAAAAATACTATTTAAACAATTTAGGAATAAGGCTTTAACGTAATAAAATGTGGAAAAAGTCAAGGGGTTTAAATACTTTCCGAATGCATTGTATGTATTACTCACAGTGTTGGGAAGCCTTGAGGGGTAAGAAGCAGCTGTGGTATTATGACGCTATGTACTGTCTAACCTTTAGCTGCCCTTTTCCCGTGGTGGTGAGGTGATTTGAGGTACGTACCGTAAAGCTGCCAGACGCGGACCTTGTCCTCATAGGGGAGGTTGTACTTGAGTGGGTCCCCCACAGGGCCCTGGTAGTATGGCCTCATGATGGACTCTATGGCTGAGGTGTGGGCCAGGCCAATAGCATGGCCAAACTCATGCACTGCTACCGCAAACAGATCCATCCCATGAGAGTCTGGAGAGAGAGAGAGAGAGAGAGAGAAGCTTTGATTCTCAACTCTCCATTTTGAGTGTTGGACTCAACTACTATCAAGTGTTTGGACCGCAGAGTGTTTCTCTTACTTCTGAACTCATCTCCATATTGTTCAAGTTAAGAGGAGAAGCAGACAGGCACAAATGCTTTTAATGCTTTTAGGCACAAAGCATAGAGAGATAGCTATGGAAATACAGTCTGAGCGGCAAACTGTCAGCATGTAGGGACACCTGGAGCGACTGCAGCAGGCTAAAAACACCTCTTCCCTCCTCCTCAGCTGAATTTGCTAAAAAAATAAAGAAAATCTGCTCGTCTGGCTCTGCTAAGCGAGACTAAGAGTTCAAACCTGCGGCTAAGAGATTTAGATTGCGGCTTCACCCTTCACCAAACTCGTTGGTGTGGTGTGTGTGTTAGCGTGCCACAGCTAGCTAGATTCCATGTGCGTAGCTAGCCTTAGATTAGCATAGGCTTGGCTGCGCCGCAGTGTCATGCTCAAACACAGACAAAGGGGAGAGCTGCTGATATATTCCCTCCTGGTTAGTTACCAGGGCGATTGAAGGCCCAATAAATGTCTAAAGGAGCACATTGTGCAGAAATGGAGAGGAGAAATGGAGTGTGTATGAGAGGAAGGGAGGGAAGGAGGGAGGGAGGACACGGTACCATTTAATTTACAAGGAATATGCAGGGTGGAGGAGGAAGGGAGGATGAGAGGAAGAAAGGATGGGAGAGAGGGGGATGGAAGGAGGGAGGTCATGGTACCTACGGCACCATTTATTGTACACAGAGTCACTGTGTTGTTCATCCCTATGGCTACACAACAGACTGACTGCCTGTGTCCAACCTTGCCACACAGAGATTTGGCCGATGTTCGAGACTTACTTAAATGCTGTTTACATTCAGTTGGACTCTGCTGGAAAGAGTGCAGGTCAGGTAGAGTCTGTCTGTTCCATCAGATTTGTGGATGGGGACCTTCTAAAAGCAAGCCACAGCTGAACAGGGTGCTGCTGGGTAGGCTTTAGGAGGTCTGTGGAGGATGATAGTAAAGGCTATGTATGTGATGAGAGGAACAGACCTTATTCCCTTTTAGAGTCCTCTATACACTGACTACAGCAGGTTCAGCCCTGTGACTGTTTACTCAGCCAAAATGCTATCAGCTTTGTGGAACCTGAGATAATCGGGGGAGAGAGAGGGAAGCTTTAGTTCACACTGACTCAATGCCCTGTTATTCCATCTACAAATATGAATAGTGCTCCATTCTGATGTCTCTCTCCATTTCTCAAGAGCGGGCTGTTGTTCCTTTGTGGTGGTGGTGGGGGTGGTGGTGGTATAAAATAGCCTGTTTGGCCACGGTGTGCAGCCTGGTCCCTGAGGAGCTGAGGAGCCAGTCAGCTAGAGCAGGGAGACTAAATGACAGGCTGACAGCTTGATAATGTGGATGAGCAGTGTGGAGCAATTTCTCCCTTCTACCCTAACATTTCCTTATCTCTCTCTCTCTCTCTCTCTCTCTCTCTCTCTCTGCCTCTCTCTCTTTCTCTCTTTCTCTCTTTCTCTCTCTCTCTCTCTCTCTCTCTTTCTCTCTTTCTCTCTTTCTCTCTCTCTCGGTCTGTGTCTCTCTTTCTTTCTCTCCGTCTTTCTCTCTTGCGCGCTCTCTCTCTCAAACTAAATTCAATTTCAATTAAATTTAAGGTCTTTATTGGCATGGGAAACATATGTTAACTTTGCCAAAGCAAGTGAAATAGATAATAAACAAAAGTGAAATAAACGATAACAAATTAACAGTAAACATTACACTCACAAAAGTTCCAAAAGAATAAAGACATTTCAAATGTCATAGTATGTCTATATACAGTGTTATAATGATGTGCAAATAGTTAAAGGACAAAAAGGAAAATAAATAAACATAAAAAAATAGTGTTTGTTCTTCACTGGTTGCCCTTTTCTTGTGGCAACAGGTCAGACATCTTGCTGCCGTGATGGAACACTGTGGTATTTCACCCAATAGATGGGAGCTTATCCAAATTGGATTTGTTTTCAAATTCTTTGTGGGTATAATCTGAGGGAAGTATGTGTCTCTAATATGGTCATACATTTGGCAGGAAGTTAGGAAATGCAGCTCAGTTTCCACCTCATTTTGTGGGCAGTGTGCACATAGCCTGTCTTCTCTTGAGAACCAGTTTGTACATACTCAAAGATGTCCTTAATTTTGGGTCAGTCACAATGGCCAGGTATTCTGCCACTGTGTACTCTTTGTTGAGGGCCAAATAGTATTCTAGTTTGCTCAGTTTTTTTGGAAATTCTTTCTAATGTGTCAAGTAATTATCTTTTTGTTTTCTCATGATTTGGTCGGGTCTAACTGTGTTGCTGTCCTGGGGCTCTGTGGGGTCTGTTTGTGTTCGTGAACAGAGCCCAAGGATCAGTTTGCTTAGGGGACTCTTCTCCAGCTTAATCTCTCTGTAGGTGATGGCTTTGTTATGGAAGGTTTGGGAATGTTATGTTCCTATTGATGGCATAAAAGGCCCTTTTTGCCTTGTCTCTCAGATTGTTCACAGCTTTGTGGAAGTTACCTGTGGCGCTGATGTTTAGGCCGAGGTGTGTATAGTTTTTTTGTGTGCTCTAGGACAACAGTGTCTAGATTTTTGTCTTACTGAGATTTACTGTCAGGGCCCAGGTCTGACAGAATCTGTGCAGAAGATCTAGGTGCTGCTCTAGGCCCTCCTTGGTTGGGGACAGAAGCACCAGATCATCAGCAAACAGTAGACACTTCAGGTTCTATTGCAGACTGTTTTAGTGCCCTCGCCAATTTGTTGATATATATGTTGAAGAGGGTGGGGCTTAAGCTGCATCCTTGTCTCACCCCACGGCCTTGTGGAAAGAAATGTGTGTGTTTTGTTTGCCAATGTTTACCGCTCACCTATTGTTTGTGTATATGGATTTTATAATTTTGTATGTTTTTCCCCTAACACCACTTTCCATCAATTTGTATAGCAGGCCCTAATGCCAAATTGAGTCAAAAGCTTTTTTGAAATCAACAAAGCATGAGAAGACTTTGCCTTTGTTTTGGTTTGTTTCTTTGTGTGCAGGGTGAATATGTGGTCTGTCGTACGGTAATTTGGTAAAAACCTAATTTAACATTTGCTCAGTACATTGTTTTCACTGAGGAAATGTACGAGAGTGCTGTTAATGATAATGCAGAGGATTTTCCCAAGTTTCCTGTTGATGCATATCACACAGTATTTATTGGAGTCAAATTTGTCTCCACTTTTGTGGTTTGGGGTGATCAGTCCTTGGTTCCAAATATTGGGGAAGATGCCAGAGCTAAGGATGATGTTAAAGAGTTTAAGTATAGCCTATGTTTGGTCTGTATATTTTATCATTTCATTGAGGATACTTCAACACGACAGGCCTTTTTGGGTTGGAGGGTTTGTATTTTGTCCTGTAGTTCATTCAACGTAATGGGAGAATCCAGTGGATTCTGGAAGTCATTAAAAGTTGATTCTGTAGATTTGTATTTGATCATGTATATGTTTTTGCTGTTTGTTCTTTGTTATAGAGCCAAAAAGATTGGAGAAGTGGTTTACCCATACATCTTCGTTTTGGATAGATAACTTCATGTTGTTGTTTGTTTAGTGTTTTCCAAATTTCCCAGAAGTGGTTAGAGTCTATGGATTCTTCAATTACATTCAGCTGGTTTTCCTTCTTTTTCCGTAGTGTATTTCTGCATTGTTTTAGTGATTCACCATAGTGAAGGCGCATGCTCAGGTTTTCTGGGTCTCTATGTTTTTGGTTGGATAGGTTTCTCAATTTCTTTCTTAGGTTTTTGCATTCTTCATCAAACCATTTTTCATTGTTGTTATTTTCTTCGGTTTTCTGTTCTAAATGTTTGGATTTGATAGGGAAGCTGAGGGGACAAATATACTGTTTAGGTTTTCTACTGCCAAGATCTCTCTCTCTCTCTCTCTCTCTCTCTCTCTCTCTCTCTCTCTCTCTCTCTCTCCCTCTCTCTCACTAACACACGCGTTGTGAACCAAAGCCAAATTGCAAAGGTAATCAAAAACACACCTGCTTAATGAGCCTTTTGTTTCGGCCAGCATAATCATTCTGCATTAGCGAACAACCAGCAGAGAGATAATTAATAAAAGCAATCTGCCTGCTGTCAAAACAAAAACAGCCTTTCCCTGGCTCCACTTACGTGACCCGGACCCCGAGAGTCTGCCCCGGCCAAACCATTGGATGTCTCCCCTGTCAATCAACCAGCGGAAAGCAGAATGCTAGCTAACTTAAATGGAGCATTTGACATTCTGCTAGCTACGCTGTTCTCTAAACGCCCAGTTTCAATTCACTGCTAATTACAACACATTAGCAGATGGCCCTCAAAGGGGGGAAAGTTCTATGGCCCTGCCAAGAACAATACACTGGGATACGTTTTCAGAAAATAGGCAAAGGCCGAGAGAAAAGAAGGGCTAGAGGGAAAGCAATTACTGGAATCCTTATTCCTCTGATAAGGGCCTTCCTTCTTAAGAAGATTAGGGCCACGGAAACTGCTGTGTTTCACTTCTAGCTCCTGACCTTAGAAGTTTACAACTTCTCCAAAGATTATCTTCTTGTTGGAAAGTTGCAGGAACAACAACCCACTCCAAAATCTAGGGGGGAAGAGAGCCAAGGCTAGGCCTTGAATCCTGTTGCAGACTGACTAAAAAGCACCTTTTAGTAAAAGAGCTTAGAGGTTAGCACAGTGGAGGGACTAAGAGCAGCGATGTCGACCCGACAGACTGTGAAGCTGAGAAAAAATTAAGAGCTGTTTAATTAACTTGCTCCCCTCTGCCTTGGCGGCTCACGTCTGCCGCCAGAGAGTCAAGGCAAACATGAAATGCAAACAAATGCAAATAAATAGAGAACTAAATTCCTTTTTCAATCCAAGCGATGAATAGTTTAGTAGTTTCAGTTAAAGGATTCATATCATAAGCAAATACTGGCGCGATCTCATTCCTTGTGTGGGTTTAGAAGGGTAAATCATAATTATCATCATTACCATTATCCTTCACCTCCTCCTCATCATCATTATTTATTCATGCAGTGTTGCCAATGATGTGAGATGCTTGGAAAGAAGCTGTATTTTTCAATAATCGTCCTCCATTTTCTCCCACGTCAGTGAATCCACCACTCCATCCGCCCACCTTCTAAGTGTATTCCCCTGACCCCCACAGCCTTTCCCCTCCCTCCCCCTGTACCCCGTGTAAGCATCTGCCTCCTGCCTGCCTGCCTGCCTGCCTGCCTGGTCTGGCCTGGTGGGAGCCCTAATTGGAGCAGACTGAGCCCCTGTCCGGGAGGCCTCCTGCAGGACAGGGGGAGACCAGGGCAGCCTGGTGGCCTGGCCCCATCAACATGGCACACCAGCTGGGTCAGTCTGCATCACGCAGGCCTGCTCCTCTCCTACCCTCAACACTGAGGTCTGGTTTGGTGTGTCTTTGGGAGGGTGATGTACTGTATCTGTCCTGTCAGAGAGGTCATGGGGCCGGCGTACACCACACATTACATCACATCACCTCTCCAGATGTGTTTGGTTGTCTTGCTATCTTTATCAAGGCAAGTCATGTGGAGGTATTGAGCTAAAGTGGAATATGAATCTATAAACTGTAGGATCTGCATCTCAGCAGTTCTAGTCTCATCATAGGTGGGGTGACGAAGGGGAAGCTCGTTCTCTTTTACCCTACTTGAGAAAAATAGACAAATTTATACCTCTGTGCACGCCTTCTGTCTCAGGAAGGAAGTAGAGGGAAGGGCATAACAGAAAAGGCATTACTTTCTCCATCAGAGATGGACAGGAAGGGAGAGATGGGGGGGGGCACCTTGAGTCCACTCAGGCTGATGAGATGGAAGAGGTGGGCAGTCGGTCAGCCGAGCAGCAGCAGGCAGACTTAATGATTAATGAGAGCATATGTGTGTCTGGGAGCGGCTAGTCAGACTGAGTGACCCATGGGTGACCGACCAACTGCTAGAGCCGTGAGGTGTCACTGGGCATTGCACGCAAGCACGCACTCACTCACGCACTCACACACGTGCAAACTCCTGGAAATGTACTCCGTACAAATAAATATAAGGAACAAATTAACAATATAGCACATATACAATACATGTACAATACACACTAGTCACTGAAGGCACAGTAAACCACCAACCACTCACCTGGTGATCTGAAGGTCCAGGCCTCATCATCATCAAAGTGGGTGTCCCCTGCCGTGAACCTCTCTCCGGGGAAGAAGGCGTGTGCCACAGTGCCCCCTGGCCCGTCGAAGGGGTAGCCGTCGTTGTGGTCAGCCTTGGTGAAGTCGATCTGGATGTCTGCGTCGTTGCCGGCCACTTCGTGGAAGTTTAGGGGTGAGATGTCACTCCAGACCTTGAGGGCGTAGTACATGAGAGCCCGTACCGTATCTCGACCCAACAGAGGAGACTCCTTAGGAAAGGTACGAATCCTGGAGGTGGAGAGGAGGGAGAGGAGAAGAGAGAGGTAGGAAGCGGATGGAGGTAGGAAGCGGATGGAGGTAGGAACAGATGGAGGTAGGAACAGATGGAGGTAGGAACAGATGGAGGTAGGAACAGGAGTAAAGGAAAAGAGGGCGAGAGGAGGGCAAGAGAGGAGAAAAAAGTTAAGAGGAGGAGAGAGAGTGAGAGGGGGAGAGGAAAGGTATACTCGCCCACACAACGCCATACACAACGCCATACACAAGGCCATACACAACGCCATACACGCTGCCATCTGCCCGGTACAGTTGAAACCAGGATTCATCTGTGAAGAGCACACTTCTTCAGCGTGCCAGTGGTCATCAAAGTTGAGCATTTTCCCACTGAAGTTGGTTATGACGCCAAACTGCAATCAGGTCAAGACCCTAGTGAGGTCGATGAGCACGCAATAAGCTTCCCTGAGACGGTTTCTGACCGTTTGTGCAGAAATTCTTCGGTTGTGCAAACCCACAGTTTCAGCAGCTGTCTGGGCTGGCGTGGTTACACGTGGTCTGCAGTTGTGAGGCCGATTGGACGTACTGCCAAATTCACTTCAATGACGTTGGAGGAGGCTTAACCGCTACGGTGGACATTCCTGCAGTCAGCATGCAAATTGCACTCTCGCTCAAAACTTGACACGTCTGTGGCATTGTGTTGTGTGACAATACTGCAAATTTTAGAGTGGCCTTTTATTGTCCCCTGCACAAGGTGCACCTGTGTAATGACCATGCTGTTTAATCAGCTTCTTGATATGCCACACCTGTCAGGTGGATGGATTATCTTGGTAAAGGAGAAATGCTCACTGACAGGGATGTAAACTAATTTGTGCACCAAATTTGAGAGAAATAAGCTTTTTGTGCGTATGGAACATTTCTGGGATCTTTTATTTCAGCTCATAAAACTTGGGACCAACATTGTATATGTAGCGTTTATATTTTTGTTCAGTGTTTATGGCTACAGGAGTCCATAGGTAGTTCACATGCTCAGTAGCTTTTGATGCAGGGATTGGGAGAGCAGTGAAGTCAGGGAGTGGGGGGAGAGGTGGAGTGCTGGATAATAGCAGCCTGCTATCCAAGGTCAGAGGCAGCCTCCCTTGCATCACAGATGAGCTCTAGAATCCCATGACATTGGCTGTGTTTACACCCGCTATCTGAGCAAGTACATTAAAAATACATTGACCATCATGGCCCTGGAGCATGTCTAAGAATAGCATTAAGTAGGAAAAATGATTGCTACGCTGAAAATGTCTATACCACCGGCGAAGTCCAACATAATATGTGTGTGATAAAAACCTTTTATTGAATAAATACTTTAGTAATATTGCGAAACTTTTATTTCACATGAACAATGCAAGAACAAACAACTCAAAGAACCACTTTCTAAATGCTTTAGAAACTTTAGACAGACAGAGGTAACCTTTCAGTGTGTGACAGACTGCTGTTTCAACCTCAGGCCCTGACTCGGACTCTTTCACCAGCCTGGATGAGTCTGGACCCATTATGGTGTCACATAATTGGCGGTGCTGGCTTGGCATGGCAACTAAAGGCTATCTGTGTATGTGTGTTTGTGTGTGTGTGTGTGCGCAACTGTTTTTGTGAGAACTGTAAATCCTTGTGGAGACATAAGGTTGTGACACACAAAGGGATAATTGACCCTGAGCTGTAGTTTGACTGAGGGAGTTTACAGTAGTTGAAGTTTGGAAGAGGGTGACGCAACTCAATAGTGTTCTTTGACATGACAACAAATTTAAATTCCAGGGAGGAGTCATTGTAACAGGGTAGTAACCAAAGTGTTGACAAGTGTTTCCTAGGGGACCCTAGGAAACACTTGCTTTGCGTATTTCTCTTTGATTTAGAAGATCCTGTTGCACAAACAACATTCTGGCGGCTAACACGATTTAGGCCCAACTTGCTAAGAAAAGACAAACTAGCTGTTTGCAGATGTAAGAAACTTAAACGAATAGTTTAATTATAGAATGTTAGTGAATTTATATTAAGAAGTAAAACTGAAAACAGTTATCGCTCTCATCAACATTGTTGCATGTGCTGCGTTGACCATGCGGACTGAACGCAAGTGTCTCGTGGTTGAAAAAGCTGGACAAATGCGCTCTTTGAGTGACAGGGGGCGGGGCTAGGTCTGTGTGGAAAGCGCCATGGAGAGAGAGAGAGAGTGGAGAGAGATTACTTAAGTAGCGAAGTATACTATAAAAATGGACTTTACACGCAGCGTATCCAATTTAACAAACCAAACATTCAAATACAGTTTTTGGAGGTAAGGTAAAAACACAAACCGGTGCATGCATCAATACCCTACTGCACACTAGATAGGAAAATGCAAAAATGCTTTCAGGGTCACCTAGGTCATCAATAAGCTACAGAGGGTCTGATCCGGGCAGCTTATTTCCTGTGCCATTTCCCCATCCAACTCAATTTGTCCATGGCATGATGAATGAGCGTTGAACACCTTAATTTGATGGATGACTAAGTGCAGTCTTTTTTCAGGGCTGACCATTAAGTAGTTCGTACAGGGATGAGCAGTCTGTTACTCGGACCTGAGATGGATATACACTGAGCACTGGCTGCCAGCCTCCCCAAAGTCCTCCAATCGCAACTCAAATGTTGACTTTTAATTTGCAAGTCCAGCCACAGCTCCTGCACTGCCTTTCCCATCGTCTGATGACACAGATTAAGAGTGGGGGAGGGGCTAAATCTACCATCAGGATTCACCTCCTGACACACACACACACACACACACACACACACACACACACACACACACACACACACACACACACACAACCATGTCAGGCTCCAAAGAGAGTTTTCTAAATTAAAAGAGAGCCCTGCGTGAGTCTCTATCAGCCCTGACCAAGATAGGTCCTCTTGTCTTTGTTCCTCCGAAGGGGACTGCCACTGCACCTCAAACCTTGTCCTGCTAAACTGTCTATGACAGAGAGAAAATTATACAAATTATCCTCACAACTCAATGACCG
Organism: Thymallus thymallus; assembly: GCA_023634145.1. Taxonomy (NCBI): domain Eukaryota; kingdom Metazoa; phylum Chordata; class Actinopteri; order Salmoniformes; family Salmonidae; genus Thymallus; species Thymallus thymallus. Next base: position 34,779,935 of record CM042403.1, on the reverse strand, counting down.
CTGACACTTAACAGAGCCTTTATTCTTTAACTCTGACACACTGGGCTGAGTAATAACTGAGTGGTAAAAAAGCTAATAGCAAAGTTACAAATCTGTGAATTTACGGGATTTAAAGACACAGTGTCCTTCAGTAGGATAATAATCCCGCCCAATCCATCTATCCTTTGTCAAGAGTGAGGTCCCTCTTCCTCCATCTCCCTGTCAGAATGGCTATCTCAGCTGTCAATCACAGCTCTAATGATGACAGCACAGGGAGAGGGTAACCTTATTATTAGTATCACTTTATGGAAACAGCCTCATCATTGGATCACCCAGCTATGGTATAATGCTGATGTGATGGCGCTTCCTTGGGTTCCTTTGGTTCACGTACACCCAACTCTCTCCTCTCCAATACTGTATCCCTAACACCTATCTTGACTGGATACTTGTGTGTGTACCACTGGGCACATGGGACAACCTATACTGTGTCTAACCTATCACTCTTATACATGCTTATTCTCAGCTCCATTCAACTCATTGAGTGAAAGTCGGTCCAAATAGGAATCAGAGGGTACAGTAAGGTCATGTTAACAGAGTGACTGGTGCTTATCACGACTGTCTCCTTCTTCCATATTAACCCAGCCAGATAGTTAGCCAGCCAGCCAGCCAGCCAGCCAGCCAGCCAGCCAGCCAGCCAGCCAGCCAGCCAGCCAGCCAGCCAGCCAGCCAGCCAGTAGGATCCTTTAGGAAGTGATTTAGACCAGTAGACAGACAGAGAGGGAGGGAGGGTCTCTGCTGTCCCCGCCTATCTGTTTAGGTGATTAATCTAGCTGCTAAAAAGCAGGAGGCAGTCTGCTGGGTGATGAACTAGGCTAACAGTGTGATTAGGAGGCTGTGTCTTCTGTCTGACTTATGCTGGTGCTGTTATGGGTACATGTCCCAACAGCTGGGTCCACCAACCCCTGCTCTCACCAGCCAATCAATCTTCATCCTTAGCCCATTCAGGTCTGAAATTGGCCTATCATGGTGTCCTATTCATCTCTCCACTGACGATAGCGAGTCTCATGACATCAAGGCATTATTATTAGATTGACAGTGATCATACTTGATACTATTAAGTGCTGTGTCACATGTGACTAGTCTATCTTTGACATCAAACCAAATGCAACCTGTCTCATACTTTGTATAATGCATGATACAAGGACAACAAAACAACCCAAGTCAAGCACTAGTTTGGGGGTTAGGATACAGTACTATACAATACTAAACAGTACTATACAGTGCTAACCCTATATACTGCACTTCCAAATAAGACTTCCCCTACACCAGTGTGTCGCCAGTGTTTTATGTTGTTACTGTAAACTCTGGTGTAATTATGTTTCCATAAGGAGCAGTGCTTAATTTGTAAATTGGGAGGTGCCAGAACAATCATTTTAAAAACAAATTGTGGCCTTTTATAAACACATTTCATGCAATTCTACGTAATTTTACACGACTGGAGACTTTTTAAATACCGCAAAAATGATCAAAATGGCAGACTACTTTGACACTGACAACCTGAGAATCTGATATTAATAAAAACAACCTTGTGTTGAATCCATCAATAGCCTAGGATTAGGTGTGTGGAGACACATATTTTAGGCTACAATATGAGGAGGAAATTATAGTCCTAAAAATGCTTTCCAGTTTCACTGACTCACCCAATGATCCGCAGCTCACTTGCTGTTGATTGCCGATGCGTTTGTGACAAAGGCCTATATCGTTCTGTTGTTTTACTTACTTGTAAAACAATATTTGGAAGTTTATAAAATATTTTGATAGCCTACAGCAGACAGATTATAGTCTTCTCTTTTCAGCAGGAGCCATTTGCTTTCCAACCTGTGTTTTCCCGCGATTGTATTTGAAATATTGCGAAAGACCTGTTTTGTCTGCATGCTGTTCACTGACAGATTTGCCGAAACGTTCCCGACTGTAGGCTATGCGTTATTGGGCTACATGCAATCCACAGCTAGGCTATTTTTTTTTAAAGAAGCTATTGATCCTCTGTGGCTAAATGAAGGGCCTTTTCATGGTGTAGTAGGCTATTCTGAATTATTTCATTTATTTCTGAACAGACAGCAGTAATTCTTTAACTTCATTTAGCTTCTCCAGACCCTTCCCGCGGGAATAATTCTATAAGGAAATAAATGTTGAAGTGCAACGCTGGAGAGATGAGAGTTGCAGGCTCATGTCTATCAGAGCAGAGAGATTAGAAAGAAATTTCCCCCTCGGGGATCAATAAAGTATCTATCTATCTATCTATCTATCTATCTATCTATCTATCTATCTATCTATCTATCTATCTATCTATCTATCTATCTATCTATCTATCTATCTATCTATCTATCTATCTATCTATCTATCTATCTATCTATCTATCTATCTATCTATCTATCTATCTATCTATCTATCTATTATTCACATTTTTGCAAAAATGTTACATTATTTTTCATTCCTCGAGAGGTACCGGATCTGGCCAAATAGGTTCTGGAACAAAACAGTCCAAGACGGAGAGGTGCCGGATCCTGTTCTGGCTCAAATTAAGCACTGATCAGGAGTGTGACACTAAAGACTTGGGGCGAGCAGAACCAACAACCTCTGTATCATCAAGACAGTTGCTTTGTGAGTTAGCCATTGTTATGTAAATGCAGGCTGAAAAGTACCAGTAGCTTAGCATTGGCCCCAAGTCAGAGCAGGTCCACCGAGTTTTGATGTCTTCACTATTATTCTATAATGTAGAAAATAGTAAAACATTAATAAAAACCCTTGAATGAGTAGGTGTGTCCAAACTTTTGACTGGTACTGTATATCTATCTGTGGAACTCTACTGCAGTGTGGACTCTACTGTACTCCCCTGAGTGTGTGTGTCCCTCTCCACACAGCTCCTGTAGGCATGACCCTAATGTATATTATCTCTGACACCTGGAGTTGCAAGGCAAATGGTCCAGGAACAAAGGACAAAGTCAGCCCGTCCCCCTCTAAGGGGCCAAAATGTACATCAAGCCTCTGGCTTCTAGGTCAGGGCCTGACAGTAGTATTCTAGCGAACTCTATGTGGGTTTTGTGTTAGGTCCCCAATTAGGGACAGCTGCCTATCGTTGTCTCTAATTGGGGATCCTACTTAAGTTTGTTCATTGTCCGCCTGAGCTGTGGTACGTTGTCTTGTGTTGAGTCAGTTGAGCTCTCACAGCTGTTACGGGTTCTTGTTCAAACCGTTTGTTATTTTTGCGTTTGTCCGCCTTGATAATAAAGATGACCCACTGGGAATGTGATGAAAGAAATAAAAGTACTGAAATAAATACTATCTACTATTGTTCTGACATTTCACATTCTTGTATCTGTTCTGGGTGAAAATCTAAATTACTCTCAAAAATGTTTTATTGTCCTCTCAGGAATTCTGTCTTATTGACATTGGTCTCATCCCTCACATAAGCCTTTAAATGCTGTGACACCCTGTGGAGATTGGGCCTGAGAGTGTTAAGGTTACCTTAAACCTGGTATCATTTGATTGGTCAATGGTGGTTGGTTTTGAGTTGAAAGGTTACACCTTCAGATGTTATAAATGAAATGCCTTAGTTCACTCTATTATCCTGTATCCAGTCCATGGAGGAAGGTTGGATCATCAATTCTCATTTCTTAGGCTTCTAGCCTCTGGCCTTTTAAGCATCTCTTTGTTCATGCTTTGTCCTGTAAGTCAACCGTAGGATCTGTATGCTTAGAATAATGCCTTGTTAATGCTCGTTAATGCTTGTTAATGCTTTGTAACTTAAGCTTTATACTTTGCTTGTGAATATTTTCATTGTACACTATTAATTAAATATCTTGCCTATGATAGACAATTCTCAGATTTTTGCTATTTTTATTTTATTTAACATTTATTTAACTAAGCAAGACAGTTAAGAACAATTTCTTATTTACAATGACAGCCTACCTACAGGGTCAGCCCCTGGAGCAAATTAGGGTTAAGTGCCTTGCTCAAGGACACATCGACAGGTTTTTCACCTTGCTAGTCAACGTCAACTCATTCCCTAATGCTTGCTTGTTTATCTTAATTATCTTTATGAAGTCAGTTTAACATTTTAATAGGCTAATTGCTTAGTCTTATTACGATTCGCATGTCATGTATATACGGTATAATATACTGTATATCATACACATCTAAAATATTACTTCACTCCCAGCCAAGCCCCTGCCCCATGAACTGCTCTATGATAACGCTCTCAAACAAACCAATAAGAAACCTTGTTAGAGCATTGACTCCTGACCTTACTCTCACTCGAGCTAGTAGGACCCCAAGGCCAGTCTGTGATTAAGAGAAAAGATTAGAACTGACTGCGAGAGCACTTCGCCTGTTTAAACAACTCCTGTTGACTATAGATAACTGAAGGGAACGTGGATTCAATATATTTTCTGGGATGCTTTCATTTGCACCGTGCAGCGAGGCCAGACAATGGGTGCTACATTTCAATGCAAAACCCGCATAGAAAAGCTCTACTTTGTCTCTGAGCTCTACAGCCCAAACCAACAAACTTTGGAAAGAAAACTCCAGCTCTCCATTCAGTGAGCACATTGTTCTCCGGACTCTTGTACAGATCAGTACTAGTGTGTATACAAACACATTCTCCCTGGTCTCGACATGCAGAGATTAGAGGGGAGAGAGAGAGAGAGAGAGAGAGAGAGAGAGAGAGAGAGCGAGAGAGAGAGAGAGAGAGAGAGATGATATGTTGCTGCTGCCACAAGTTGAGAGACAGTGCCTGACATATTTTATGCCTTAATTTTTTTTCCTATGTTGTTCTTTGATGTAATTATATATATAAAAAAGGATGTATGATACTTTGGCAATATGAACATTGTTGCGTCATGCCAATAAAGTGAATTGAATTGAATTGAGAGAGAGAGAGAGAGAGAGAGAGAGAGAGAGAGAGAGAGAGAGAGAGAGAGAGAGAGAGAGAGAGAGAGAGAGAGAGAGAGAGAGAGAGAGAGAGAGAGAGAGAGAGAGAGAGAGAGAGAGAGAGAGAGAGAGAGAGAGAGAGAGAGAGAGAGAGAGAGAGAGAGAATAAAGGCATGTACAGTGGGGAGAACAAGTATTTGATACACTGCCGATTTTGCAGGTTTTCCCACTTACAAAGCATGTAGAAGTCTGTAATTTTTATCATAGGTACTCTTCAACTGTGAGTGACGGAATCTAAAACAGAAATCCAGAAAATCACATTGTATGATTTTTAAGTAATTAATTTGCATTTTATTGCATGACATAAGTATTTGATACATCAGAAAAGCAGAACTTAATATTTGGTACAGAAACCTTTGTTTGCAATTACAGAGATCATACGTTTCCTGTAGTTCTTGACCAGGTTTTCACACACTGCAGCAGGGATTTTGGCCCACTCCTCCATACAGATCCTTCAGATTTCGGGGCTGTCGCTGGGCAATACGGACTTTCAGCTCTTTCCAAAGATTTTCTATTGGGTTCAGGTCTGGAGACTGGCTAGGCCACTCCAGGACCTTGAGATGCTTCTTACGGAGCCACTCCTTAGTTGCCCTGGCTGTGTGTTTCGGGTCGTTGTCATGCTGGAAGACCCAGCCACGACCCATCTTCAATGCTCTTACTGAGGGAAGGAGGTTGTTGGCCAAGATCTCGCGATACATGGCCCCATCCATCCTCCCCTCAATACGGTGCAGTCGTCCTGTCCCCTTTGCAGAAAAGCATCCCCAAAGAATGATGTTTCCACCTTCATGCTTCACGGTTGGGATGGTGTTCTTGGGGTTGTACTCATCCTTCTTCTTCCTCCAAACACGGCGAGTGGAGTTTAGACCAAAAAGCTCTATTTTTGTCTCATCAGACCACATGACCTTCTCCCATTCCTCCTCTGGATCATCCAGATGGTCATTGGCAAACTTCAGACGGGCCTGGACATGCGCTGGCTTGAGCAGGGGGACCTTGCGTGCGCTGCAGGATTTTAATCCATGACGGCGTAGTGTGTTACTAATGGTTTTCTTTGAGACTGTGGTCCCAGCTCTCTTCAGGTCATTGACCAGGTCCTGCCGTGTAGTTCTGGGCTGATCCCTCACCTTCCTCATGATCATTGATGCCCCACGAGGTGAGATCTTGCATGGTGCCCCAGACCGAGGGAGATTGACCGTCATCTTGAACTTCTTCCATTTTCTAATAATTGCGCCAACAGTTGTTGCCTTCTCACCAAGCTGCTTGCCTATTGTCCTGTAGCCCATCCCATTCTTGTGCAGGTCTACAATTTTATCCCTGATGTCCTTACACAGCTCTCTGGTCTTGGCCATTGTGGAGAGGTTGGAGTCTGTTTGATTGAGTGTGTGGACAAGTGTCTTTTATACAGGTAACGAGTTCAAACAGGTGCAGTTAATACAGGTAATGAGTGGAGAACAGGAGGGCCTCTTAAAGAAAAACTAACAGGTCTGTGAGAGCCGGAATTCTTACTGGTTGGTAGGTGATCAAATACTTATGTCATGCAATAAAATGAAAATTAATTATTTAAAAATCATACAATGTGATTTTCTGCATTTTTGTTTTAGATTCCGTCTCTCACAGTTGAAGTGTACCTATGATAAAAATGACAGACTTCTACATGCTTTGTACTTGGGAAAACCTGCAAAATCGGCAGTGTATCAAATACTTGTTCTCCCCACTGTAGTTGTCAGCAACATTACCATCCATCTCTCTCAGCTCTCTAATGCACACATGCGTGCACACACACCCACTATCTCCTAACCCTATCTCCTAACCCTATCTCCTAACCCTATCTCCTAACCCTAACCCTACACCTAATTCTAACCCTAACACTCATTCTAACCTTAACACCCCAGAAATAGCATTTAACCTTGTGGGGGCCAACAAAATGTCCCCAGTTGGTCACATTTTTGTTGGTTTACTATTCTTGTGGACACCCACACACACACACACCCACTCACCCATACTGACACAAAACAGCTCAGTATCCAATCTACTTCCTGCTCTTACTGGTTAAGCTTCAGAGCATGCTTAAATCACCATAAAGGCAGACCTTCTACTCCCAATTCTCTTGACTAACCCTATGTCTGGGTTGACGTACATCTCTGACAGATGTTACGAGCTGCTGTCAACCCATTGTTGCAGATGCATACAGTAGCCTGGCCATTTACTTTGAAAGAATCCCCCGAACGGTTCTGCCTATGACCCCTTCCATGACCCTAACTCATTGGCCAATTAACTGCCCATTGGAAATCTAGTAATGGTATCCCCCTCCCCTCCCCATGACCCTGGCCCACACATCCAACCTTAACCCTCCCTGATATCCAATACACAGGCTCAAAATCATGTGCATCATCAGCTATGCACTAGACTGTAGGATCTTGAGACAGTTTGTTCCAGCAGGAAAATAATCCTACAGCAACAGGAAATGTGAATTATTATGTAGATTATAATATAAGTGTGACACTTTAAAATGTACATTTCAGACTTTAGAATCATTTTTAAACCTTGAATACACTACAAGTTTGAATTTCCTGCTGTGCAGGAAAATTCTCAGAAAAAAACAAGTGATCCTACATCTGTATGCAAAGCAGGTATCTATGTGCTCTATACTATCCCTGGCACCATACTCTCTACAATACAAAGCAGGTATCTATGTGCTCTATACCACCCCTGGCACCAATTGATAGCTCAGACTGATGTTGTCTCATGTGTATTGTAGTGGTACTGTACCTCCAGGAGAGGTGTCTCTTGCTCCACTTGTTCTGGGCGACCAGAGCTCGTCTCCTGCGGCCCACCGCCACCTCCGTCTCAGACAGGTCCGGGAGAGAACACCTCGGGGTCTTCATCAGGCCCAGGGTGGCTTGATCTGAGTAGGGGAGCAGAAACCGATGTACACATTCATATAGAGTCGTAAACTAGTAACAATGTCCATCCATAACAATTATTATGTTGTTTTAGCAGAACGAAAACAAGACAGAGATCAAGGTAAAGACAGTATGCAACACTCACGCACGCACTTTCACACTCACACTCACACTCACACACACACACACACACACACACACACACACACACACACACACACACACACACACACACACACACACACACACACACACACACTAGGGTTGGCCCAAATATCAGCCCAGAGGGAAAAGCCCGAGATTTAACTTCACTCAACTTCCTAGAGCAGTGGTCACCAACCAGGCATTACTAGTCGATCGCCAAACATTTCGATAAAGCCTTGTGTTCCTATCTTTTTTTATTCGTCTCGGGCTGTTGGCATTAGGTGCACCCGATTCAGCTGCCCTGTGAGCCGGGTAGGCGAACAGTTGCCATTTTGACCCATGTCATGTGTCTGAAGGTACAAAGTTTATACTGTAAGATTTCAATACGTTTAAAACCATGACTAGAGAGAGACTGTCAACGAAGAATAAGAGATGCTGTTTTTATGAGTGAGTTCATGTTTAAGTTCTTACTCAGCTCTGTCAACACTTTGTATTCAACACTTTTATAAGCCATAAAATGCACGTTCTTCCTATTTCCACTCAGCGCTAATCACAAGCACAGCAGCAGTAATGAATGAGCAGGAAAGTGTATCTATAGGCTTGCGTTGTTTTTATCAGCGGCTTGGGTCTTTTTTAATATCGAGAAATATTTCACTTTCTCTGTTCGTAGGAGTAACAACATGAATTTCGTGCAGCTCGAGTTTCGCCAGCATCTGGAAGACGGTGTCCCTTTTTGGTCGGTGTCAGTTAAGGAAATGGAGAGCTGAGACAGACCATCAGATGCAGGCACCATCAGCCCAGTAAATTAAAAAGCAAATTATTGAAATGTATGCTCACTCAGCTGTGCTTCACAAGTAATAAAACAATGATCATATAGCCTACCTCAAATGTTGATATATAATTTGGCCTGAATAAAGCAAAGCTAATAGGCAGTGATAATGTATTGGGTTTATAACTTACTGCACAAACCTCATTGCTACAGTACTGTTTTTAATTGGTTAATGTTGCATAGGCTTACATTTTTAAGTCATGTTAAAAAGAAAATCTGAGTTGTAGACCTCGGCTTGCATTTTGATCTCAAAGTGATCTTGACTCAGAAAAGGTTGGTGCCCCGTGTTAACACTATCAACGTTTCCCTTGTGATCGAACAAACGCAATATTAGCCACTTTCAATGCAACATACCAAAACACAATGAACTATGCAAGAGATTTTGTTTTAGGCAGAACGCAGAACAATAGGATTCTATTGTGTTGACACGCACTACTCAGCCCGAAACCTCTGCTAGTTAGTGAGTTATTAGCCCAGTTATATAGCATTTGTAGTCAGCAATAGGGGAGGGATTGCTTAAAGCAGGTGCAGCCTCAGTGTTCCCAGTAAACGTGCGCTGGAAGTGGCACAGAATTTGTGAAATGTTTATGTTTGTGCTCAGCAGACATGAAATTTGCTCAGTGTCGGAAACAATTAGAAGGAACATTGGTTAGGCGGTATCCAGATTTTCATACCGTCACACCATTTCTGTACCATATCGTGTTATACTGTACCGAATGTGCACACAAGAGGATCTTGACATCTAGCCACTTGCATAGCTGGAGCCCTGAGCAGGATATAACTTATTTAACACATCTTAGATTTCTTATAGTTATACTGAACTTATCATTATAAGCAGTGGTATAAAGGGTATATCACCCAAGCCTAGCACACACGCACACACATACAGTGCATTCGCAAAGTATTCAGACCCCTTTTACTTTTTCCACATTTTGTTACATTACAGCCTTATTCTAAAATAGATTAAATATTTTTTTTCTCTAATCAATCTACACACAATACCCCATAATGACAAAGCTATTGTCAGGTCTCTCCAGAGATGTTAGATCGGGTTCAAGTCCGGGCTCTGGCTGGAACAGTCTCATCTTGGCTGTGTGCTTAGGGTTGTTGTCCTGTTGGAATGTGAACCATTGCCCCAGTCTGAGGTCCTGAGAGCTCTGGAGCAGGTTTTCATCAAGGATCTCTCTGTACTTTGCTCCGTTCATCTTTCCCTCGATCCTGACTAGTCCCCCAGTCCCTTCCGCTGAAAAACATCCCCACCGCATGATGCTGCCACCACCATGCTTCACCATAGGGATGGTGCCAGGTTTCTTCCAGACGTGACGGTTGGAATTCAGGCCTGATTGGTGGAGTGTTGCAGAGATGGTTGTCCATCTGGAAGGTTCCCCCATCTCCACAGAGGATCTCTAGAGCTCTGTCAGAGTGACCATCGGGTTCTTGGTCACCTCTCTGACCAAGGCCCTTCTCCCCCGATTGCTCAGTTTGGCCGGGTGGCCAGCTCTAGAAAGAGTCTTGGTGGTTCCAAACTTCTTACATTTAAGAGTGATGGAGGCCACTGTGTTTTTTAGGGGACCTTCAATGCTGCAGAAATGTTTTGGTACCCTTCCCCAGATATGTGCCTCGACACAATCCTGTCTCAGAGCTCTATGGACAATTCCTTCAACCTCATGGCTCGGTTTTTGCTCTGACATGAACTTTCAACTGTGGGATCTTATATAGATAGGTGTGTGCTTTTCCAAATCATGTCCAATCAATTGAATTTACCACAGGTGGACTCCAATCAATTTGTAGAAACATCTCAATGATGTTCAATGGAAACCAAATGCACCTCAGCTCAATTTCGAATCTCATAAGAAAGGGTCTGAATATATATATATATATATACACACACCTAGCACCCCAGTCTCCTCCAGTCCTCCAAACTTCTGCATGGCTTTGATGGCTTTGGTCAGGGCCTCCTTGGTCTGCAGCTGTCCAGTCACCGGGTCAGGGGGCGGGAGGTACCCATACTTACTCAGCCAATCCTGGAAGAGACAACAGGAAGTGTTAAAGGCCATTACAGTCATTCATTACTACTGTGAATGTGTGAATGTGTGTATGAATGCAGTTGTTGTTTGTTAGAATGGGTTTATATACACTGGGGTCCAAAAGTTTGGAATATTACTCATTCAAGGATCTTTCTTTATTTGCAAAATTTTTGACATTGTAGAATAAAAGTTAAGACATCAAAACTATGACATAACACATATGGAATCATGTAGTAACCAAAAAAGTGTTAAACAAATCAAAATATATTTTATATTCTTCAAAAAAACACCCTTTGCCTTGATGACAGCTTTGCACACTCTTGGCATTATCTCAACCAGCTTCACCTGGAATGCTTTTCCATCAGTCTTGAAGGAGTTCCCACATATGCTGAGCACTTGTTGGCTGCTTTTCCTTCACTGCGGTCCGACTCCTCCCAAACCATCTAAATTTGGTTGAGGTTGGAACCAAAAATCTTTTTTGGGGCTGCAATCTGAGGCTGTTAACTCTAATGGACAGAGGTATTTCTGGGTCTTCCATTCCTGTGGCGGTCCTCATGAAGCTGGTTGAGAGAATGCCATGAGTGTGCAAAGCTGTCATCAAGGCAAAGGGTGTTTTTTTGAAGAATATAAAATATATTTTGATTTGTTTAACACTTTTTTGGTTACTACATGATTCCATATGTGTTATGTCATAGTTTTGATGTCTTAACTTTTATTCTACAATGTCAAAAATTTTGCAAATAAAGAAAGATCCTTGAATGAGTAATATTCCAAACTTTTGGACCCCAGTGTATATAAACCCATTCTAACAATTCTAACAATTCCCCATTACATATGTCACCAGTAGTAAACACATGTAATGGGGATTTGATATAGAGAATAGCTCAAGTCAAGACATTTAGAAAGGGAGGCAGACATGCTGAGCAGAGAGATGAATGCAATTGAAATAACCTGCATTTATCATATTCTCTACTGTTTTATTTGTTTGCTTTATGTATTTTGACTTAGTTGACAATGGAAGTTATCGGTCTACTGCTGCATTGGCTCATTCTTTAAGCATCCAGTAGATCAGTGTATCAATGTGTCCTTATGGCAGAGGCTGGTGCTCTACATTTTCATGGTTGGAATTGCCTATAGGCTCCTTTGAAGCAAGGTAAGATATGCCTCATAATATTATGTAAAACATTCATGTTTCAAACAATTAAGTAGGCCTATGTTTTCAAAATGCATAATGCCTCCAGCTCACATTGTAAAGTGGTGGTGACGCGTGTTGCCTGCACTTGAATGGTGAATGGGAGGCGTGCTTCAATTAGGCTACCAGTTGAGAAATAAAAATAGTAGGCCTAGCTCTTTATAATTGTGCACCAAAAATGTTTTTAACACGTGATTGCATTTACAATTGTTGCGCAATGAATGGGCTTATCCAAGCAGATGTTTTACTCCAGCAGCAACCAGCTGATGAGCTGCAGGAGAAATCCTGCTCAAAATAGGTCCTGTATGCTGTAGCGTGTGATATAAAAATAAACATATATATATTTTTTTATTTAACATTTATTTAACTAGGCAAGTCAGTTAAGAACAAAATCTTATTTACAATGACGGCCTACACCGGCCAAACTCGGAGGACGCTGGGACAATTGTTGTGATACAGTCTGGTGATAGTTGTGATACAGTCTGGTGATAGTTGTGTTGGATAAATAAGCTACATGATGACAAAAATACACACAGGACAATTTAATTCCAGCTAACGGAAACCCTGGTGTGTAGGTGTATGGTTGGTGGAAAAGGTGGCTATGAACAGGTAACCAAAGTTCACCCTCTACACCTCGGACTTCAGATATAACTCTTAAACAGGCCAGTTCTTGGATGACTCCGCAATTATAGGGTGCATCAGGGGTGGGCAGGAGGAGGAGTACAGGAGCACAATCAATTACTTTGTGGTGTGGTGTGAGCAGAACCACCTTCAGCTCAACATCAGCAAAACAAAGGAGATGGTGGTGGACTTCAGGAGAACCAAGGCCCAACTGACTGCAGTCCCTATAAATCCCTGTGTTTGTGCATCCCTGTGTTTGTGCTTGTATGTTAATCATGTTTGGCTCTAATGAGAGTTCTGACCTACTCTCTTACACAGTCATATCCACTCAAGCATTTTCTCCTCCATCTCTGAGCATGCAGTCAGAGCTGGTTTGGGTTTAAATGGGCATTTGATCAGCGTTGAGTGATAAAAGACTTGGATCGATAGCCAGGACTCCCCCTCCAACCCTTCTATTGACAACACTCCACATATTCTATTAGCCAAATTGCTTTGTGCTTACACCACAATCCTACCGATGATATGTGCCTACGTCCGTGGAATTATTAGAGTTCAGTGCTCTAAACTGCAAAAACGTTCTGCCTAAATTTTAGGGACTCAACTTGCACTAGGAAACACATTAAGTTACGTTTTTTGTATCAACATTTACAACTCGTCCTACCTCATAAAATAACAAAATTAATCACATTCAAACCAACTCCCCCTTACGAACAAAACCAGATAAACTAAGTGAGTCACCATGACTACACTAAACCGTGTGTGTGTGTGTGTGTGTGTGTGTGTGTGTGTGTGTGTGTGTGTGTGTGTGTGTGTGTGTGTGTGTGTGCCTGCGCGTGCGTAAGTGTGTGTTTGACATCTCAAATCCTGGAGTGTGAAAGAGAAAAGTGACACATCTGAAAGTGTTGATTCTGTGAGGGAGGCAGCTGTGAGCAGTGTGTTTGCACCTTTTGCAGTGCTGTCAAACCAAACCAAAGCACTCTGACTTCCTGCTTGGAAGCTAGCTGACAACTCACCACACTACCACATGTGGATACTCACACACAGCCACTGGCCCAGAGACTCTGGGAGAGAGAATACAGAGCTCAGTACTGAGAGAACAGACTCTAAAGGAGGAAAACACGTCATCAGAGAGAAAACAGAGTGTGGGAGAGAAAAAGGATAGGGAAAGACAGAGTGAGGGGGCGAGAGAAAAAGGATAGGGAAAGACAGAATGAGGGGGCGAGAGAAAAAGGATAGGGAAAGACAGAGTGAGGGGGCGAGAGAAAAAGAATAGGGAAAGAGAGAGTGAGAGAGACAGATGCAACAGTGTGTGTATATTTTTTATTTTTTAAGGATCCCCATTAGTTCCTGACAAGGCAGCAGCTACTCTTCCTGGGGTCCAGCCACATTAAGGCAGTTATGTACAATTTAAAATATGACATTACATTACTTTTCACAACACATTAAGTGTGTTCCCTCAGGCCACTACTCTACTATCACATATCTACAATACAATACACATGTGTTGTATTGTGATGCTGTTCCATAAGGTGTATTTTTATCTGTTTTTTAAAATCTGATTCTACTGTTTGTATCAGTTACCTGATGTGGAATAGAGTTCCATGTAGCCATGGCTCTAAGTAGTACTATGATGTCTCTTCTTGACTATGGGTGCGTGTCTTGTGGGGTATGAATGGGTGTCCGAGCTGTGTGCCAGTAGTTTAAACAGACAGCTCGGTGCATTCACCATGTCAACACTTCTTACAAAAACAAGTACTTTGAGCTATAACAGATTTACATGCATATTATTAATGTCAGCTCTCTGTGTACTCTTGGTGTTCAGTATAAATGGGTTTCTAATTATCACTTAGCCTTTAATATACAGTTGAAGTTGGAAGTTTACATACACTTAGGTTGAAGTCATTAAAACCTTTTTTTTTTTTCACTCCACAGATTTCATGTTAACAAACTATAGTTTTGGCATGAAAAAATCTACTTTGTGCATGACACAAGTAATTCTTCCAACAATTGTTTACATAAAGATTATTTCACTTATAATTCACTATATCACAATTCCAGTGGGTCAGAAGTTTACATACACTAAGTTGACTGTGCCTTTAAACAGCCTACTTCCAGCTTATACAGTTGAAGTTTACATACACCTTAGCCAAATACATTTAAACTCAGTTTAAACTACAATTTCTTTTCTGAGGTCTTGGCTGATTTATTTTAATTTTCCCATGATGTCGAGCAAAGAGGCACTGAGTTTGAAGGTAGGCCTTGAAATACATCCACAGGTACACCTCCAATTGACTCAAATGATGTCAATTAGCCTATCAGAAGCTTCTAAAGCCATTTCTGGAATTTTTCAAGCTGTTTAAAGGCACAGTCAACTTAGTGTATGTAAACTTCTGACCCACTGGAATTGTGATATAGTGAATTATAAGTGAAATAATCTGTCTGTAAACAATTGTTGGAAGAATTACTTGTATCATGCACAAAGTAGTTTAGGCAAGTAGACCGACTTGCCAAAACTATAGTTTGTTAACATGAAATCTGTGGAGTGGTTGAAAATTGATTTTTAATGACTTCAACCTAAGTGTATGTAAACTTCCGACTTCAACTGTACATACACAGTCTATTTAATCTATTTTCTTTGTTTTTACTCTACCCTCAACCTTCTCCACATCTTAGCTACTGTTGTATCAACTTGAACTACTCTGAATGTTCTTCGCCCATCATACACCCCTCCAACCAGACATGCTTTACCTACTCATTTGCTGGATGCAGAGTTCAACAGAGTTCAAGTGAAGGTCAAGCAAATCATAGAGAAAGCAGACTGCACTGCAATCATCTCTGATGGGTGGTCGAATGTTCATGGGCACTGAAAACAATGGATACACTCTACAAGAGAGCCAAGGAAATGGTTATGTATGTGAAGGGTCATCAAGTTATAGCAGCAATCTCCCTCACCAAGCAAAGTGAGAAGAATAAGAGCACCACATTGGGGTGTCATGTTTGACAGTCTCCTGGAGGGGAAGGAGTACATGTTGGACCCCAAGTATGCTGGCAAGAGCATCCTGTCTGGTGCAAAGATCAACAAGGCCTATGGTGTCATCACTACCGTGTCTCGCCACCTTGGCCTGGATGAGGGCAAGGTTCTTGGCAGTCTGGCGAAGTACACTTCCAAGCAAGGTCTTTGGGATGGTGATGTAATAATGCAGTCGTGCCAACATATCTCATCAGTCACCTGGTGGAAGGGACTTTGTGAATCTGAGGCTCTTTCCCTTGTTGCCTCCATCATCCTCCAAATCCCACCAACATCAGCCGCCTCAGAGCGCAACTGGTCCTTGTTTGGGAACACCAAAGCACGCAACAGGCTGACCAATACAAGGGTTGAAAAATTGGTGGCCATCCGGGCAAATTTGAGGCTTTTTGAGCCTGACAACGAGCCATCCTCAACAAGGTTGGAAAGTGACAGTGAAGATGAGGTCTCAGAGTTCAAGAGGTGGACATTGAGGAGGTCCAGGGAGAAGACATGGAAGCCTGAGAGGAAGACAACCAAAGCTTTAGTTTCTAGACTATAATTTTACAGATGTATGTTGAAAACGTTTTTGGGAGATGCGATGGATCATTGGGGATCATTCAATATTCCCTTTCTTTTGTTGTTCTGTGAAATCATCCCATGTGAAGAGTCAACTCATTTAATTCGTAACTACATTTTTCAAAATGTTCTCCTTCTATTGGAAGGATTGAATAATTTGCAATTATGTCTACTTATGATAAGGTAAAAGATGTATGTTTCTGTCTCCATATTATATGCTAAATATATCCAATGCAAAAAACATCTACATTTAAATCGGATTAATATTAATTTGCATATATTTCCGTTAATTCCCATATATTCACCTTAATTCACATATATTCACATTCATTCTCACGAAAAGTTTCCACCTCTGAATATTCACCAAAATGTGCAACCCTAGGTGGGGCAGATGAACCTGTAGCCATATTACTTCAATAATATTTAACATGAGATCCTCTCTAAGCTTTACAGGAATGTGGTTCTGAATATAAACAGCATCACCTCCATCATTGGCATTTCTGTATTTTCTGTAGATGTTATAACCACGTATTGTTACCACTGTATCATCAATGGTGTTATCTAAGTGAGTTTCAGAGATTGTCAGAATCTGTTACTAGCTAATTATTGATTTTATGAACCTTGTTTCTTAGGCTACACATGTTAACGTGGGCTATTTTTAGCACTTTTCTGGGATGCTTGATTGTTTTCATTGCTTTACTTGAAAGCTTAGCAGAAGTAGATATTCTCATATTATTTATGTTTGTGCAAGGTGAGCTGCACTTCCTACTAGGGCAAACCACCTCAGTGCTAACAGTATAAGTCTGGCTCATGATTACAGCATATGATAGCTGTAGGATCAGCAGAGGCATTAAGGGCATTTAGAGGGATATAAATTAGGTTACTTACATTGTGTCTTCCATTGCCCCTGGTATAATGTACATTTGCTAAAGCATTCTGACAACTCAGCGACACAATGGTAGGTATTAACTGAGCTGGATTTGGGTCATTGATAAGTCATTGTCTCAACGCAGCCTTATAATGCTGTGAAAGGATCCAGGAACCCAAATGATTTTGGTGGATCCCATCGTCCTTATAAAACAAGCTTTGTTTCCAGAAGGTATTAAAATGGTCAATAACTGTTATAGCCACAGAGCTGCAATAGTCACGTAGCCAGTTATGGAGGGCTAAATGTCTGCTGAAACTTTCAATGCCATGATTTATGGAATTATGGGCCTTTGTTGGTATCAGCAGAGACCCAATCAGTTCTTTAAAATTCATCTTCAGCTACCCTTCATAATGTCATTGAATACTGCATGAACTATGATAGACTCAGTCTTTTCTCCAGGGACTGAGAAATGTCTCACCATTGAACTGCCCAATACAACGGCCAGAGAAGGGGATGGAGAAATCTGCCCATTTCTACCCCTCACACAATTCGTGGAACCTTTCACGGGCCCATGAGAAGCAGGATAGCGTACGCCCTCCGCTGCTGGAGTCAGTGTAGTTGGAGTTAGCACAGCTGTCCCAGACACAGTCTGTCCTGCGCTGGTTGGAACAATCCTCTTGCTGTTCTCCGTCTTCTCCACCACAAGATGGAGGAGAAGCAGATGGGGACTACTTCCTTGGCATGCAAGTTCCAGGTAGCACAGGCCATTCGGATAGGAACACATGACAAGGTGGGATATATTCATCAAGCCCGAGCGCCGTCCAGCCTCAGGAGTTGAGAATGAGAAAGTTCCAATTTGCGTTTTTCCCCAAAAGTTTAATTCCCCAGAATTTAAATGTGCTTGCTAAGGATAGCCACCTCATTCCTGTAATCCTCCACTAGTAAACTACAATAATAAACACAGCTTCTACAGCGCTGGGAACGTTTGTTAGCTATTCCAGGTGAAGCGGGCTCCATTGCAACCTTAGCTATCTAGCTGGCTAATTGGTAGCAGGTTTTGATACAAACACTTATGAACAAAATACAACTTTGGAAACAACAGGCCGAAACAACAAGTCGAGGCACAGGAGGTATCCGAGTTCGTGACAGGGGTTTGTGTGTGTGTGTGTGTGTGTTAGAACACTGTGTATAAATCTGTGATGAAGCAGCAGGAGGATAGTACAGATAGTGGAGCATGACTCTTTAATCACTGACTATTAACACAAAAGACTCAGGCTACAGAGGAGGACATGGTCACACAACAGTCACACCACACTGTTCTGACCCTCAGATGGAACAAGGTCTAGACGTATGTTACCATCAGTGGAGACATACTGATATCAGGACGGATGTCACGTTAAGATCAATATGTTTTCATGGGCAGGTCACTTTTCCTGGTTATGTTGACATATTGACTAATTATCAGGACTGAAACAGTCTCTCCTCTCCTCCCCTCCCCTCCCCTCTCCTCTCCTCTCCTCTCCTCTCCTCTCCTCTCCTCTCCTCTCCTCTCCTCTCCTCTCCTCTCCTCTCCTCTCCTCTCCTCTCCTCTCCTCTCCTCTCCTCTCCTCTCCTTACATCCCAGTCTCATGTTCACTGTTCTGGGCTCCACTCCCTCATCTTACACTGCCTCTGTATGGAGAGAGGGCTCACTCTGTGTGTGTGCACATGCGCTTGTGTTTCCATGTGAGAGTTTCTCTCTCTCCCTCTCTCTTTTTGTGTGTATGTGTGCATGAGTTTGCATTTCTATTTGAGTGATTCATTATATTATAGTAGATAGATAGATAGATAGGTACTTTATTGATCCCCGAGGGGGAAATTTCTTTGTTCACTCTTGATTGATTATAGTGATATGACCATTCATTGGTGCTATATTGTTTATTACAATTCTAATCACCATTAGTTTTTCTCCTGCTACCATCCACTTTAACCCCTGTTTATATGGACATTCCTTCCTCAATCCCTCCAGTACCTGTATATAAGAACTGTATATAAGAACTGTATATAAGACCTGTATATAAGAACTATATATAAGACCTGTATATAAGACCTGTATATAAGACCTGTATATAAGACCTGTATAAAAGACCTGTATAAAAGACCTGTATAAAAGACCTGTATATAAGACCTGTATATAAGACCTGTATATAAGACCTGTATATAAGACCTGTATATAAGACCTGTATATAAGACCTGTATATAAGACCTGTATTTTTTGTTTTCTTCTCTTGCATTTCAGGTGTTTTATTTCACTTTTTTATCTATATTCCTACCTTCTATTGTGTATAGTTTGGAAAGAGCTTGCAAGGTAAGTATTTCACTGTACTATTTTACACCTGCTATATCCTTTGCGTGCGTGTGTGTGTGTGTGTGTGTGTGTGTGTGTGTGTGTGTGTGTGTGTGTGTGTGTGTGTGTGTCTCCACCTCCCTCTGGCTGGGAAATCGATGCATAACGAGTTATAACACACTTTGTGGCCCAGTTAGGCCCAGTGAGGGATCTTTAAGAAGTGGGAGATGAGATCCCTCTCACCAGCTACAACACAATACAGCCAAACACACACCACACCAGGCCACCTACCCTGCCACAGTCCTCACACCAGGCCACCTACCCTGCCACAGGCCTCACACCAGGCCACCTACCCTGCCACAGTCCTCACAGCAGGCCACCTACCCTGCCACAGTCCTCACACCAGCTCACCTACCCTGCCACAGTCCTCACACCAGCCCACCTACCCTGCCACAGTCCTCACACCAGGCCACCTACCCTGATACAGTCCTCACACCAGGCCACCTACCCTGATACAGTCCTCACACCAAGCCACCTACCCTGCCACAGTCCTCACACCAGGCCACCTACCCTGCCACAGTCCTCACACCAAGCCACCTACCCTGCCACAGTCCTCACACCAGGCCACCTACCCTGCCACAGTCCTCACACCAGGCCACCTACCCTGCCACAGTCCTCACACCTGCTTACCCAGCTCTGAAACAAGCCTATGATTGAAAGTCTAGGAAAAACACCAGCCTTGAGATTCAGAGTAACTGTATACACCACTGGACTGATACAGGGAATCACAATACAATACACCACTGGACTGATACAGGGAATCACAATACAATACACCACTGTAATGATACAGGGAATCACAATACAATACACCACTGGACTGATACAGGGAATCACAATACAATACACCACTGTAATGATACAGGGAATCACAATACAATACACCACTGTAATGATACAGGGAATCAAAATACAATACACCACTGGACTGATACAGGGAATCACAATACAATACTGTCTGGATGTGGGATTTGACTCAATCACAGCATAGATGAGTTTCCCCCTACATCATCAGTCCATCAGTCTAGCAATCAGTCTACCATCTTCCAACAAATCAACAGTGTAAGGGTCAGACAGACACTTTGTCCAAGAACCACTCACCTTAGATTACTTACAGTAAGAGACCAGCAGTCTAAGTGTGTATGTGTTTGTGTGTATGTGTTTGTGTGTATGTGTATGTGTTTATGTGTATGTGTTTGTGTGTATGTGTTTGTGTGTGTATGTGTTTGTGTGTGTGTGTAGGCAGAGAGGAAGGTCAGTGTTGTGCAGTTTCAGGAATTCTGAACGATGTAATCTATCTAACTGTCGGGTGGTAGTGGGGTATATGGGTGTGTGTGTGTGTGTGTGTGTGTGTGTGTGTGTGTGTGTGTGTGTGTGTGTGTGTGTGTGTGTGTGTGTGTGTGTGTGTGTGTGTGTGTGTGTGTGTGTGTGTGTGTGTGTGTGTGTGTGTGTGTGTGTGTGTGTGTGTGCAAAAGCTCAGGAAAGGGATGGGTATGTCTTCACTAACAAGCACAAAAGCCAATTTATTTACACCTCAAGCCAGATCAGAGGTGGAGGGAGAGAGAGAGCCTGACCTCCAGTAACAAGACGGCTAATAACAGGCTGGTTCTCTGCTCCCAGACAACCTTGTAGACAACAAATCAAAAACCAACAGCAAGGTTGATGGTCGTTTATAATTGATTGGACTTATATAGCGTTTAGCTGTAATCCAAAACAAAAAGCTGTGTGTGTGTGTCTTGGTCCTTGTGTGTATAGCATGTACAGTATTTTATTCAGACCTGGCTGCTGCTGTTGCCTTATGGAGTCTCATTTGACCTCTGGGCTCTCTATTGACGAAACAAAGCAGACACATCGATCCTCCTGGATCTATCCTACCTTCTGCATCTGTCTTCCACTATCTTACCATTCACTTCCAGTACATTCTCTCTCTCTCGCTCTCTCTCTCGCGCTCTCTCTCTCTCTCGCGCTCTCTCTCTCTCCCTACAATACCTCCCTTCCCTCTGTCTTCTCTGTCAGACAGTTATACCTGGCATGACGTCTGGCTCTGTGCCACTCACCTGATGCAGTAAAAGGTTAATAGACAGATTGGATATGGGGGAGAGACACAGGGGGCTTCATCCATCCATCGGCCCACTGCATGTAGAGTAAAAGAACACGTCACCAAACCCTGCTACAGTCTCAATGTATTAATCAAAGTCCTGGCTGCAGAAACACACCTCTGAAAGATGCAGTGAAATCAATGCATCTTCCTTTTTTCAGATCTGTCTAATTCAGAAATGCAAAGAACCCAGAGAGAGAGAGGAGATGCTGCCCAGAGTGGGATCGGTGATGAGCTCCGGCGGCAACACTGTCAGTTTCCCGGCAAGGCCTCAGCACTTATCTCAGAAACAGTCAGTCTGTCCTGAGCAACCTCCTTCGTCTCCCCTTACACTCCACTCGCTCCCCTGGCCCCCCTCTTTACCGGCAGACCTGCCTAGCAGCCATGACAGGAGCAGGGGGACGGAGAGAAGGGGGAAAGAAGAGGGAGATGGGGAAGGATTCTCAGCCCTCTGGGGGAACCTGTCCATGTCTTCCATGTCTCTGGAGTGATTTGATGCTACACTGTAACTGTACAAGGCATGCCTACCGCCATTTTCTTGGTCTTTTACCAGCCCCCAAGGCAACGTGTGTGTGTGTGTTTTTATGTAATATCTGTACATGTTATTTTTCATACAAGACCAGATAAGGTAGAGCAGGGTATAAAACAGGTGGTGAGAAGCAGAGGCAGTGCTGTGTGTGCTGGTAGAGGCAGAGGCAGTGCTGTGTGTGCTGGTAGAGCATGACTTGCTGTCCGTCTCAGGCTTCCAGTCACACACACACACACACACACACACACACACTCACACACAGTAATCCCCTAACACTCTTTTCCTGTCTTACTCCCCGGACACACACATGAACATGCGTGCACAGGCACACACACACTAATGCATTTACCCACACACATTCCCCCCAGATATCCCTGCACACACTCCCAGATTAGTATCCACAGAGTGTAATATTTGGTTTCCCCTTTATTCCCCTGGGAACGTAAAATAAAACTACTTTCCCTCTTTTCTCTGTGTAATCCCTAATCTCACCAGTCACCAACAGTAATCCTAATCTCACCAGTCACCAACAGTAACCTATTCTTCTAAAAACATGCAGCGGAGCCTGACACAGTGGGGACCCGAAACAGACGGAGGAAAAGGGAAAGTGCTTATTGTTTCTTCCTCTTTCTCTTTCTCTTTATCCCTCCATCCAGCTGCACATCTGCTGGATGTCTCATGTATATTGGCATGCTCTGATAAACAAGAGTGATGTCATAATTAGTGAAGCTCCCCATGAGAGAGGGAGGGGAACATTTACAAGAAATGAGAGATAAATAGAGAAGAGGGAGAGAGGGAGAGGCAACAGAGAGATAAATAGAGACAGAGACAGAGGGAAAGACAATGTGATATATAGAAAGGAGGAGGAAGAGGAGGAGAGAGAGAAAGAGCAAGAGATAGAGCAAGAGCGAGAGAAGCCCGAGTCTTAAACAGAGCCTTGTATTTAGTTCCAGTCCCTCCTGTTGTGGATTAGGACACTGTCAGGATCACATTTAACACATGTTGTCAGATGAGACGGGGAGATTCCATTGGGACAACAAGGGAGGACTCACACATTGAGTTCCGAAAGGTCAAAGTGCACAACCCTTCCCCTTCCTCCTCCTCCCTGCCACCCCACGGTAACTAGTCAGCTGGTCCTACTCACTATGCCATCACACCCGCCATGAACAGCGGGACCTGTTGTGTCCCCCTCTGATGACCTTCTCCATCCCACAATGCTCCTCTCTGTGGGGCCCTCAGGACCAGCTGCAGACCAGGGCTCCTTCATCTGCCTTATTGACAGGAAATGAATCATCAAGCCAGACTTAACCCTTGACTCCTTTGTCTGTCATAGCACTCCCTAGCCCTCAGTAGCCGTGGTGGCCCAATAGTGTTTACACAGCTATTTCATGGCAATGCCAGGTTAGATTAGATCAGATGAGCTGATACCGTTCCTCCACGATATGAAGTCTAATGAAGCGTGAAGTTGTATGAAGTCAACATGTAGCGTGAACGTGGCTTTGGCCACTCCACATCCAAGGCTAATATAAGCATAGTGTAAACAGAAAAGTATCAAATCTTATGTCGTAGAAAGGCAGATTTTACTTTGCAGATTTTATTCATATAAGCCCAGAGAAAGAAACAAACACAGCCAAACACAGAAACATTCATACACAGACACACACACACTGTTCCGGGTTCAGAATATTCAGAGAGGCCATTTGTTCCTGATAGAGAGATTACATCTCAGCATAAACTTTATTTTTTAAGAATGAAGCCGGGTATCTTCAAAAACTGTCAAGATCCTTTAACATTAGAGCCAAAAAACGTCTTATCGTTCGCCAAAGCAGTTACATCTCCCCATTTCCGATCAAAAGCCCTATAATCGCAGAGAAAAAACGATTTATGTGGCTTTCTTTGTGTCTGTGATATATTGACGGGGTGATTCTGAACACTCGTGTGTGTGCTCCGAGCCCGGCTGAGGAGAGGAGCCGAGAAGCAAAACACTGTTTGTCTTCGAGAGTAAGCAGAGTAAAGTGAGAGAGAAGTGAGAGAGAAGAGAAGGAGAGGGAGAAGAGAGAGTGCATGGTGGCCACGCTCAGGGGTTTCAGAGTCTTACAGACACCTTATCCAACACCAAATTTGCTGTGGATTGTGATTGAGCAAAAGTGAGAATGAATCCCTGTCTTGATGCTATCTTGCATCTTTGATGCCTTTTCTCTCTTCACTTCTTTCAAAACACAGAAGGAGTTGTGTTTCTTGGGACTGGGGTGTGTGAGGGGGGAGGCTAGGTCTCCAATGGTTCTGTTCCCATATCATCCTGATGTTAATCAAAAGTTTCCTTATCAAACACAACTCCCTCAGTTGAACTCACCAGAGACCAATTCCCAGAATAGATGTCATTGTCTCTTAGGCTGAAAACGGGGGAAAAAACAGTAAACCCTTATGAAATGCTGACTGCAGTTGTCGTCTCTGGCTACAAGTTGTCAGTAAAAACAGATCTAAGATCAGGTTTAATGTAAAAAAAAAAATGCATGTCCTGTCAAGTTCTGATTAAATAAGAATGGACTAAACATGACCCTACACCTTTAACTAAGGCTATGGAGCGTATATACTGTATGTTAGACATCAACTGACTGACAGCTGGTTCATTCCCATATTGTGCTGTGTTACGTGTTACAGTGTGTGGAGAGCATACGTTGGCCCTGGGCCATAATGATCACCAGAGAGACTGAGCAAGGTGCAGAGGTGCTCTCTCTCTCTCACAGACACACAGACACACACACACACACACACACACACACACACACACACACACACACACACACACACACACACACACACACACACACACAGCTACAGGAGTTAAAGGGAAAGAGGGGATTTAACCACCAAAACAAGTGAAGCAGGGAACGGAAACCCAGCTAGCGAGAAGTCCAAACGCTCACCTCCACCCAACACGAAAGGATGGACAAAGCACTGACTAGTGAAGGGTGAAGGAGAGTGATAGATAGATAATGAAGTGACATAAAGTAGGTGTACTTAAAATGAAGTAGGGGTACTTAAAGTAGACGTGCTTTTTAGATGTAACTTCCATCAAAAGTTGCAAGTTCTACAGGGGACCACCAGCCAAGATAGACGCAAGATTATGCGTCATGTTCCTAACCAAACTCAAACATTCACGTCAACTGGGCAAACAATAAACCGCATGACAAGAGAGAGCGAGAGACAGAAAGAGAGAGGAAGAGAGAGAGAGAGAATGAGAGCGCTAGAGAGAGAGAGAGAGAGAGAAAATAATAGGGAGAGAGAAAGAGGGAGAATGGAAGAACAAGAGAAGAGAGGGAGTTCCTTGCTGACAGTCCCACTGTTCCAGTACATCCATATTCAGGGAACAGTTGGCTGGGTTGATCGATACAATGGTACCTCTTAGCATTCAACACAGAGCTACAATAATACACACCTCAGGAGGGTGATTGATCATCTAGCAGACGGAAACCATTCACCACTTAAGAGTGCACACACACACACACACACACACACACACACACACACACACACACACACACACACACACACACACACACACCTTATCAAATACAAATGCAATCAAACATATGCACGCCCACATGCAAATACTTTGAGTAAAGACCGTTACCTGTTATCCATGTCTGTTCAAACAGTCAAACTACTGCCAACATGTTGTACTGCCAGAGGACACTTTCTACACTGGGAGGCAGCTTTAGTCAAAGGTTGTCTACTATGAACAAGAACACTTTTATCTATCAATAATACAGTACATGAACAACAAGCACCTTGACAACACAGTCATTTGCAGAAAACCACTGAAAGGTATAATTCTGCATGGCGCTTAATGGAGAACAAAATGTATGCATCTTCGGAAGTGCGTATAATGTGGATGTTTGAAGAGGATGCATGATAAATTGAGATAACATGTCCATTAAGTGTTCTCAGCCAGACGAAGACCCTACATTACATTACATCAGCATGTTTATGCACAGCACACACACAGGCTTTGTCTCAAATGGCACCCTATTCACTATTTAGTGCACTACCTTTGACCAGAGATGGGTCTGGTCAGAAGTAGTGCACTATATATGGAATAGGGTGCCATTTGGGATGCATACATAATATGCACACGAAGCAGAGGCATCCGCTTTATATGAGCTTTTAACATGGAGGAAAAACAGGAACATGGGATATTTACACACTTAATCATTCCAATGGGCTTTGTAGATAATGAGAGGATTAACGCGCACTGCTTCCTCACTATATATCATGTACCACACTATGAGAGAGAGAGAGAGAGAGAGAGGATGAGAGAGAGAGGATGAGAGAGAGAGGATGAGAGAGAGAGAGAGAGAGGATGAGAGAGAGAGAGGATGAGAGAGAGAGAGAGAGAGAGAGGATGAGAGAGAGAGAGAGAGGATGAGAGAGAGAGAGAGGATGAGAGAGAGAGAGAGAGAGAGAGAGAGAGAGAGAGAGAGAGAGGATGAGAGAGAGAGAGAGAGAGAGGATGAGAGAGAGAGAGAGGATGAGAGAGAGAGAGAGAGAGAGAGAGAGAGAGAGAGAGAGAGAGAGAGAGAGAGAGGATGAGAGAGAGAGGATGAGAGAGAGGATGAGAGAGAGAGGATGAGAGAGAGAGAGAGAGAGAGAGAGAGAGGATGAGAGAGAGAGAGGATGAGAGAGAGAGAGAGAGAGAGGATGAGAGAGAGAGAGAGAGAGAGAGAGAGAGAGAGAGAGAGAGAGAGAGAGAGAGAGAGAGAGAGAGAGAGAGAGAGAGAGGATGAGAGAGAGAGAGAGAGTGAGAGAGAGAGAGAGAGAGAGAGAGAGAGAGAGAGAGAGAGAGAGAGAGAGAGAGAGAGAGAGAGAGAGAGAGACCTTATGATAAATTACTACTTTCATATGACTAGGGGTTTCTCAACACAGGAGAGTCAAGAAAGAAATAAAACCCACTGTATTATGCTTCTCCAAAGTGCTAGGCTATATCTCACTACTTCAGCTTGTGTCTTCATACATACCATCTTTATTATACTACTGTAAAAGTGCACACAGGAGAGGGTACTGGACAGTATACACCAGGTGATCAAAAGTATGTGGACACGTTCTCGTCGAACATCTCATTCCAAAATCATGGGCATTAATATGGAGTTGGTCCCCCCTTTGCTGCTATAACAGCCTCCACTCTTCTGGGAAGGCTTTCCACTAGATGTTGGAACATTGCTGCAGGGACTTGCTTCCATTCAGCCACAAGGAAACTCATTTCATGAAGCTCCCGACAAACAATTATTGTGCTGTCATTGCTTCCAGAGGCACTTTGGAACTCGGTAGTGAGTGTTGCAACCGAGGACAGATGATTTTTATGCTCTATGCGCTTCAGCACGCAGCGGTCCCGTTCTGAGGGCTGGTGTGGCCTACCACTTCGCGGCTGAGCAGTTGTTGCTCCTAGACGTTTCCACTGCACAATAACAGCACTTACAGTTGACCGGGGCAGCTCTAGCAGGGCAGAAATTTGATGAACTGACTTGTTGGAAAGGTGGCATCCTATGACGGTGCCACGTTTTAAGCCACTGATCCCCTCAGTAAGGCAATTCTACTGCCTTTGTTTGTCTATGGAGATCGCATGGTTGTGTGCTCGATTTAAAAAAAAAAAGTCAGCAATGGGTGTGGCTGAAATAGCCAAATCCTCTCATTTGAAGGGGTGTCCACATACTTTTGCATATATAGTGTATATAGTATATGTATCAATCAATCAATCAAATGTATTTATAAAGCCCTTTTTACATCAGCAGATGTCACAAAGTGCTATACAGACATGCAAAAGTCTCCATCCTAGTAAAGGAGACGCTGTGGTAGTCTTATAATTACTAGAGGACATAGGAGTGTACTGCTCACATGACGGGAGAGATGTGAGCAATACACTCCTTTATTTAGTCACACACTGTCCATGCACTAAGAGGTGTGAATGTCTGAGAGACTGCCAATTGGAGATCAAGTGCACTGAGCTATGGAGGGAGCTATGACAGCGATAACTCATGAGACGTGCACACTCGCTTTAGGGAGCACACGTCAACACAGGGCGCTATGCATCCTCTCAGGCCTTCGGTGGGGCATGTGTGTGAATGTGTTTGTGTCTTTGCTTCATTCTCCAAGCAGGCTAAGTATAATTTGTTTGAACCTGTGAGCTGTGTTCTTTTTGTCTGTCTGTCCCAGTTAGTTAGTAAGCTACCTAGTCTGTGTCAACTGCTAATTTGCTTAAGAAGTGTTAGTGATTGCTACCCATTCAAAGTGGGTTCAGGTCCATCCACTTCTTTTGTTCTCTGCAGATTACAACTTAATGGGGGGGGGGGAGTGGCTACACCTGCGCTAGACAATTATCTTAGTGTTATTAGCACAGCCTCCTTGTTCAGCGGCAGACGTCCCCAAAATGAAGACTGTCCCTAAAACAAAGACAGTTCTGCCGAGTTGTTCTGCGGGAGTTAGTCGAGGAAGGTAAGTGCATTATTGTAGCCTTTTCTGTAGCCTGTCAACTATGTGTCTGTCTATCCCTGTTCTCTCCTCTCTGTACAGGCCATACAAACACTTCACACCTCATGGCTTCAACCACGGCCGCTCTATGTATCATGTACCGTGTATCTGTCTTTTGTGTACTTTCGTTGTGGCATTTTGCACCTGCCCTGTGTTTTTGTTGTAGCTGCTTGATAATGAAATTTCCCCCCCGGGGGATCAATAAAGTACCTATCTATCTATCTATCTATCTATCTATCTATCTATCTATCTATCTATCTATCTATCTATCTATCTATCTATCTATCTATCTATCTATCTATCTATCTATCTATCTATCTATCTATCTATCTATCTATCTATCTATCTATCTATCTATCTATCTATCTATCTATCTATCTATCTATCTATCTATCTATCTATCTATCTATCTATCTATCTATCTCTAATCTGGGGGTCCCTGCGCACATGACCCACGTGGAGTTCCAGGTCTCCGGCAGCCTTTGGAACTGCCGTTCTGTAGCCAACAATGCAGAGTTCATCTCAGCCTATGCTGCCCTCCAGTCACTTAATTTCTTGGCGCTGACGGAAACATGGATCACCACAGAAAACACTTCTACTCCTACTGCTCTTTCCTCGTCTGATCATGTGTTCTCACATACCACGAGAGCATCTGGTCAGCGTGGTGGTGGCACAGGAATTATAATCTCTCCCAAGTGGACATTCTCTCTTTTCCCCCTGACCCATCTGTCTATCTCCCCATTTTAATTCCATGCTGTCACAGTCACCAGTCCATTCAAATTTAACATCCTTGTCATTTATCGCCCTCCAAGTTTCCTTGGAGAGTTCATCAATGAGCTTTTTTTATTTGATTTATTTCACCTTTATTTAACCAGGTAGGCCAGTTGAGAACAAGTTCTCATTTACAACTGCGACCTGGCCAAGACAAAGCAAAGCAGTGCAACAAAAACAACAACACAGAGCTTGACGCCTTGATAAATTAATTTCCTGATGATGACTCACCCCTCACAGTTCTGGGTGAATTCTAACCTTTGACTAATTACTCCTCCTTCTTTCCACTCCTTTCCTCTTTTGACCTCACCCTCTCACCGTTCCCCCCTACTAACAAGGCAGGCAATAGGCTTGACCTCATCTTTACTAGATGCTGTTCTTCTACTAATCTCACTGCAACTCTCCTCCAAGTCTCCGACCACTACTTTGTATCCTTTTCTCTCTCGCTCTCATCCAACACTACTCACTCTGCCCCTACTCAGATGGTAATGCGCTCTCCCGCTACTCTCTCCTCTTCCATCCTATCATCTCTTCCCTCTGCTAAATCCTACTCCCTCCTGTCTCATTATTCTGCCTCCTCGACCCTCCTCTCCTCTCTTTCTGTATCTTTTGACTCTCTATGTCCCCTATCCTCCCGACTGGCTCGGTCCTCCCCTCCTGCTCCGAGGCTAGACGACTCATTGCGAGCTCAGAACAGGGCTCCGGGCAGCCGAGCGGAAATGGAGGAAAACTAAACTCCCTGTGGACCGGTCATCTTTTTACTCTCTCCTCTCTACTTTTTCTTCCTCTGTTTCTGCTGCTAAAGCCACTTTTTACCATTCAAAATTACCCTAGAAGCTCTTTGCCACCTTCTCCTCCCTGCTGAATCCTCCGCCTCCTCCTCCTCCTTCTCCCTTAACTCACCTTACTCATCAACTCATACTTGACCGCTGGCTGTGTCCCTTCCGTCTTCAAGAGGGCGAGAGTTGCACCCCTCCTCAAAAAACCTACACTCGATCCCTCCGATGTCAACAACTACAGACCAGTATCCCTTCTTTCTATTCTCTCCAAAACTCTTGAGCGTGCCGTTTCTAACCAACTCTCCTGCTATCTCTCTCAGAATTACCTTCTTGATCCTAACCAGTCAGGTTTCAAGACTGGTTATTCAACTGAGACTCCGCACCACGTGCTCTCATCAACTGAGACTGCTCTTCTCTGTGTCTCGGAGGCTCTCCGTACTGCCAAATCTAACTCTCTCTCTGCTCTTATCCTTCTAGACCTATCTGCTGCCTTTGATACTGTGAACCATCAGATCCTCCTCTTCACCCTCTCCGGTGCTGCACACTCAGGTAGGATTGCGTCCTACCTGACAGGTCGCTCCTATCAGCTGGCGTGGCGGGAATCTGTCTCCGCACCACGTGCTCTCACCACTGGTGTCCCCCAGGGCTCAGTTATAGGCCCTCTCCTATTCTCTCTATACACCAAGTCACTTGGCTCTGTCATATCCTATCATTGCTACGCAGACAACACTCAATTAATTTTCTCCTTTCCCCTTTCTGATAACCAGGTGGCGAATCGCATCTCTGCATGCCTGGCAGAAATATCAGTTTAGATGTCGGATTACCACCTCAAGCTGAACCTCGGCAAGATGGAGCTGCTCTTCCTCCCGGGGAAGGACTGCCCACTCCATGATCTTGCCATCACGGTTGACAACTCCATTGTGTCCTCCTCACAGAGTGCAAAGAACCTTGGTGTGACCCTAGACAACACCCTGGCGGGGACCCGATCCTGCAGGTTCATGCTCTACAATCTAGGCACTTGTCATCTCCTGTCTGGATTACTGCAACTCTCTGTTGGCTGGGCTCCCTGCCTGCACCATTAAACAACTTATCCAAAATGCTGCAGCCCGTCTGGTGTTCAACCTTCCCAAGTTCTCTCATGTCACTCCGCACCTCTGCACACTCCACTGGCTATTCGCTGCTTTGGCACCCCAATCCCCCACGACGCCAGGACAGCGGAATCACTGACCACCTTCCGGAGACACTTGAAACCCTACCTCTTTAAGGAATACCTGGAATAGTATAACAGTAATCCTTACACCCCCCCCCCCCATAAACTAACACCTGACTTATTTCCATGCTTACACTGACTTTGCTGACAGCTGCTTGTTTAAAGAAATGTCCTTACTGTGATGGAGATCCCACTGACTATCCTAAGTTGAACGCACCAATTTGAAAGTCGCTCTGGATAAGAGTGTTTGTTAAATGACTAAAATGTAAATGTAAAATGTTAATGTTGTAAATGACTATTGTAGCTGGAAACGTCAGATTTTCTATGGAATATCTACATACAATAGACAGTACAGACGCCTCATAAGTCCTCAACTGGCAGCTTTATTAAATAGTACCCGCAAAACACCAGTCTCAATGTCAACAGTGAAGCAGCGACTCCGGGATGCTGGCCTTCTAAATAGAGTTGCAAGAAAAAGCCATATCTTCCTCTGTCCAGTGTCTGTGTTCTTTTGACCATCTTAATCTTTAATTTTTATTGGCCAGTCTGAGATATGTTTTTTTCAGCTGTGCTAACATAATTGCAAAAGGGTTTTCTAATGATCAATTAGCCTTTTAAAATGATAAACTTGGATTAGCTAACAAAACATACCATTGGAACACAGGAGTGATGGTTGCTGATAATGGGCCTCTGCACGCCTATGTAGATACTCCTTAAAAAATCTGCAGTTTCCAGCTACAATAGTCATTCACAACATTAACAATGTCTACACTGTATTTCTGATAAATATAATGTTATTTTAATGGACAAAAATTTTTGCTTTTCTTTCAAAAACAAGGACATTTCTAAGTGACCCCAAACTTTTGAACGGTAGTGTATGTTTTTTTGTATATGGTGTATCTGAGTGTGTCTGTGAGTGTGACTCGACACTTCTGAGAGTGAGTCAGAAATCCAGTGTAGACATGCCTGGCTCTCAGACAGATGATGAATTAGTATTTAATCCCTGGCTCTCAGACAGATGATTAATTTGTATTTTATCCCTGGCTCTTAGACAGCTGATAAATTTGTATTTAAACTCTGGCTCTCAGAAAATGTATGAATTAGTCTTTAATCCCTGGCTCTCAGAGAACTGATGAATTAGTCTTTAATCCCTGGCTCTCAGACATCTGATGAATTAGTCTTTAATCCCTGGCTCTCAGACAGTTGATTAATACGTATTTAATCCCTGGCTTTCAGACATTCAATGAATTAGTCTTTAATCCCTGGCTCTCAGACAACTGATGAATTAGTCTTTAATCCCTGGCTCTCTGAAAATTGATGAATTAGTCTTTAATCCCTGGCTCTCAGACAATTGATGAATTAGTCTTTAATCCCTGGCTCTCAGACAGCTGATGTAAGGGAACAGATATAGAGTTCATATCTGTCCATAATGAGGGACTGGCTGCTGACAGAGATCGCGAGAGGGAGGAAAGAGAGAGAGGGGTTGGAAGGGAGAGGGAGCATTTAGAGGGGGCCGAGGGGGAGAGGGAGGAGAGAGAGGGGGAGAGGGAGGAGAGAGAGGGGGCCGAGGGGTAGAGGGAGGAAAGAGAGGGGTTGGAAGGGAGAGGGAGGAGAGGGGGGGGGGGGGCAGAGGGGGGAGAGGGAGGGGTTGGAAGGGAGAGGGAGGAGATAGAGGGGGCTGAGGGGGGGAGGGAGGAGAGAGAGGGGTTGGAAGGGAGACGGAGGAAAGAGAGGGGTTGGAAGGGAGAGGGAGGAGAGAGAGGGGTTGGAAGGGAGAGGGAGGAGAGAGAGGGGTTGGAAGGGAGAGAGAGGGGTTGGAGGGGAGAGGGAGGAGAGAGAGGGGTTGGAAGGGAGAGGGAGGAGAGAGGGGTTGGAAGGGAGAGGGAGGAGAGAGAGGGGTTGGAAGGGAGAGAGAGGGGTTGGAGGGGAGAGGGAGGAGAGAGAGGGGTTGGAAGGGAGAGGGAGGAGAGAGAGGGGTTGGAAGGGAGAGGGAGGAGAGAGAGGGGTTGGAAGGGAGAGGGAGGAGAGAGAGGGGTTGGAAGGAAGAGGGAGGAGAGAGAGGGGTTGAAAGGGAGAGGGAGGAGAGAGAGGGGTTGGAAGGAAGAGGGAGGAGAGAGAGGGGTTGAAAGGGAGAGGGAGGAGAGAGGGGGGGGCAGAGGAAGGACAGGGAGGAGAGAGAGGGGGCAGAGGAGGGAGCAACAGAAAATGAGATGAGAAATGGAGAGACAAAGACACAGAGAGGGAGAGAGAGGGACAGCTAGCGTGGTCCCAGCAGGTACATCAGTGACATGAGGCTAATGGGTATCAGACTCCATTGAACAGGCACGGTCACCCCTCATAGACACAGGACAGGTGATTCATTCAAACCTGCTAGGACGGATGGAGAGAGAGAAGGGGGGGATCAATATGGCAGATCCTTCACACTGGCCCTCTATGTGGGGCTAACCTCATCCGGTTAATGGGAACTGTTGTCAGCTCGATGAGAGCGAACTGCATTGGACCGGTCAAGTGTGTGTGTGTTTGTGTGTGTCTGTGTGTGAGGGGGGAGCGATAGGGCTGTTCCGGAGGGCAGCTGTTCCTCCGGCCTGACTGTAGGCTGATTCACTGTGGTAAAGTGACAGTGATGGAGGCTAAGGCGCAGCTAAAAACAGCTTCTGATAATGGACATCATCCATCCCATCATTGGCACATTTTCACTGTGGTGGAGGAAGTACCTATTTCTGGCCCCATTATCCGTTGGCAAGTATTTACAGTGAAAATAAAGACCAAATGCCACATTAGAGGCTCTCAGTTAGTCAGTGTTTTATATGTGTGCTTATGAATTAAACACACATGGTAAACAAAAGTCAGCTCAAGTTAGAAAATAAACAAACTGTGATGTCGGAGCCAATTTGGATACGCCCCTATAACTGTAGTTTTATTTAACTGCTAAAGTGGGTCCAAACTTCTAGAACCATTTGATGTTTGATGTCTTTTGGCTACCAATCTGACATGGCGCCGTGCCAAACACCACAAACAGAAGGATTGAATAAAGCTGGCTTGGTACCCTACTGTGACATTTATTCCATATGTCACGGAGAGAAGAGAAAGACACGCACAGTCACACACATACAGTGCCTTCGGAAATTATTCAGACCCCTTGACTTTTTCCACATTTTGTTACGTTACAGCCTTATTCTAAAATGTATTAAATAAAACAAGCCTCAGCAATCTACACACAATACCCCATAATGACAAGGTGAAAACAGGTTTTTTTAGAAAAAGATTCTCTGTTCTGATGAAACCAATAATCAATTCTTTGGCCTGAATGCCAAGCGTCACGTCTTGAGTGACCTGAAAATAGCTGTGCAGCAACGCTCCCCATCCAACCTGAGAGAGCTTGAAAGGATCTGCAGAGAAGAATGGGAGAAACTCCCCAAATATTATGGGTTATTGTGTGTACATTTTTAAATAAGGCAGTAACCTAACAAAATGTGGAAAAAGTAAATGGGTCTGAACATTTTCCAAAGTCGCTGTAGACTGACTGCCATCCATCAGAGACCTGCCAAGGATAACCTGCATAACTGTTATACGCCATCCAGTGTTATGGAGAATCCCTAAGTGTGTGTGTGTGTGGACAGTATGCAGTTGTGTGTGCGTGCCAGGGAGAATGCAAATCCTCGAGCTGTTTAAATAGGTGAGTGGTTTGTGTTTGTCTGTGAGTTATTACTGTGTGTATTAGCCAGGGTGCGTTAGTGTGACTGTATGCATTTATTTGTGTAGGTCTAAGTGTTATTGTTACCATTTATATGAATGAGGTTGAGTGTCAGCATGTGTATATATACTGAACAAAAATATAAACACAACATTTCTAAGATTTTACTGAGTTACAGTTCATATAAGGAAATCAGTCAATTTAAATACATTCATTAGGCCCTAATCTATGGATTTCACATGACTGGGCAATGGGTGGACCTGAGAGGGCAGCCAATCAGAGTTTTTCCCCACAAAAGCTTTTTTTTTACAGACAGAAATACTCCTCAGTTTCATCAGCTATCTGTGTGGTTGGTCTAAGCCAGATGTGGAGGTCTGGGCTGGCGTGGTTACACTAGGTCTGCGATTGTGATGCAGGTTGGACGTACTGCCAAATTCTCTAAAATGACATTGGAGACGGCTTATGGTAGAGAAATTTAAATCTGGCAACAGCTTTGGTGGACATTCCTGCAGTTAGCATGCCAATTGCAC
Source organism: Thymallus thymallus (assembly GCA_023634145.1). Lineage (NCBI taxonomy): Eukaryota > Metazoa > Chordata > Actinopteri > Salmoniformes > Salmonidae > Thymallus > Thymallus thymallus. The sequence goes on along the minus strand of CM042403.1, from coordinate 34,744,281 downwards.
ACTCCCTCAAAACCTGACACATCTGTGGGATTGTGTTGCACATTTTAGAGTGGCCTTTTATTGCCCCCCCAGCACAAGGTGCACCTGTGTAATAATCATGCTGCTTAATCAGCTTCTTGATATGCCACACCTTTTAGGTGGATGGATTCTTCTTGGTAAAGGAGAAATGCTCACTAACAGGGATGTTAACAAATTTGTGTGCACCATTTGAGAGAAATAAGATTTTTGTGCATATGGAACATTTATTTAATTTCAGCTCATGAAACATAGGACCAATACTTTACATGTTGAGTGTTCAGTATAAATGTGTGTGTCTATGTATAACTATGTGTGTGAGTATTTATGTATGTGTATGTATGTAATTCATGGCCAGGAAGGTAACCGTGAGACAGCTGTCGTGTGCTGCCATAGCGACTAGTGTCATGTAGACAGATTTGCCCTCCTAGTCTAAGCCGTGAGCCTTCTTGACAACACATCGAGTAACAGCAGCAACTGGCCCTCAACCCACACATAAACCACGTACAAAAAAAACCTGACAATGGATATTACAAGCCCCACCATGCCACAGGATAAACAAACGTTTCATCCTGCAAGGCAAACAGTGTGAATGTTTCTACTGCCATTTTCGCACGCAAGGTGGACAACCCCTAGCTGCAACAAACTACATACGACACGCTAACAGTTTCCCCAGAAAAGGTAGGAAGTGGAACATCACAATAACACAATGAAAACAACATTTCAGAATTGCCCTGGGTGTTGGGTGACTAGGACTTACTATGACATAAAGGTTTCATGTGTTACCTGTGTATGGGGACCGTGCCAGCAGCTTTCAGAGTACGGCGACCGTGCCAGCAGCTTTCAGAGTATGGGTGGAATGCCAGGGGCCACTAGAATGTCCGGGCCGAAGACAGTCTAACATAGCCTAGATATTGAAGACAGTCTACATAGCCTAGATATTGAAGACAGTCTACATAGTCTAGATATTGTGTGCCTTGTTCATGGAGAGAAGTGGAGAGAACACAGCACCTACGGCCATAAAACAGCACAACAATGTCCCACTGTGAATCACCATCAACCAGAGCTGGAGAAAAGGCTATTTTCAGAGGCAAAGACTTCACTGAATGAACAAAGTTAAAACAAGTACTGCTGAAGCGAAAAACTCCTAAATTGAAAATGGACAACCGATTCAAAAGAAATAAGGTGATGCCGGAGATTGTGTTTTGGTTGGAGACTGAGGGGACACTAGCTGCTACCTGACACCCCTAGACTGGATTGTTCATAGAAATGGTGCCAAAGTTCAAACTCCACCAACACTCCCATTAATAAAACGGCTGGACTCAAATAGCCCACATACTGTGGCATTATGTGTGCGTGTGTCAGTGATACAATGTATGTAGTGGCCTGTGAGTTCCTCTCGCTTGGCTCATGCTAAATTAGATCTCATTTGCCATGCTGGATTGTGAGGAGGGGTTCCCATACAGAGCTTAGCTGGCATGGTAGGAAGGGTGGGTAGTGTTACTACCCCACACAGCAGCACCCACCAATCACAGTAGCCATCTCACTACTGAGACTAATGACTGCTAATTAGCTGTTCAGTCTCCTCTCTCCCTGATTCCCATCTTCATGTACACTACTGTTCAAAAGTTTGGGGTCACTTAGAAATGTCCTTGTTTTCCATGAAATCATACATGAAATTAGTTGCAAAATGAATAGGAAATATAGTCAAGTGGTTGACAAAGTTATAAATAATGATTTTTAATTGAAATAATAATTGTGTCCTTCAAACTTTGCTCTCGTCAAAGAACCCTCCATCTGCAGCAATAACAGCCTTGCAGACCTTTGGCATTCTAGTTGTCAATTTGTTGAGGTAATCTGAAGAGATTTCACCCCATGCTTCCTGAAGCACCTCCGACAAGTTAGATTGGCTTGATGGGCACTTCTTACGTACCTTATGGTCAAGCTGCTCCCACAACAGCTCAATAGGGTTGAGATCCGGTGACTGTGCTGGCCACTCCATTATAGACAGAATACCAGCTGACTGCTTCTTCCCTAAATAGTTCTTGCATAGTTTGGAGCTGTGCTTTGGGTCATTGTCCTGCTGTAGGAGGAAATTGGCTCCAATTAAGCGCCGTCCACAGGGTATGGCAAGATCCCTTTTACCCTGTATAAATCTCCCACTTTACCACCACCAAAGCACCCCCAGACCATCAAATTTCCTCCACCATGGTTGTCAGATGGTGTCAAGCACTCCTATATACAGGGGGTACCGGTACCGAGTCATTGTGCAGGGGTACAAGGTAGTTGAGGCTATATACAGGAGGTACCGGTACCGAGTCATTGTGCAGGGGTACGAGGTAGTTGAGGTAATTGAGGTAATATGTACATAGGTAGGGGTGAAAGTGACTAAGCAATCAGGATAGATAATAAACAGAGTAGCAGCAGCGTATGTGGAGAGTGGGAGAGAGTGTCTATGTGTGGCGCCAATATGCTGAGCGTATGTTGTGTGTGTATATGTGTGTTGGAGTGTCAGTGTAGTATTGATCGGAATAAATTGATAATAACACAGTAGGCCTGTCCTCTATTTTATAATAACACAGCACAGAGCACAGTAGGCCTGTCCTCTATTTTATAATAACACAGTAGGCCTGTCCTCTATTTATAATAACACAGTACAGAGCACATTAGGCCTGTCCTCTATTTTATAATAACACAGTAGGCCTGTCCTCTATTTATAATAACACAGTAGGCCTGTCCTCTATTTATAATAACACAGTAGGCCTGTCCTCTATTTTATAATAACACAGTAGGCCTGTCCTCTATTTATAATAACACAGTAGGCCTGTCCTCTATTTATAATAACACAGTAGGCCTGTCCTCTATTTTATAATAACACAGTAGGCCTGTCCTCTATTTATAATAACACAGTAGGCCTGTCCTCTATTTTATAATAACACAGTAGGCCTGTCCTCTATTTATAATAACACAGTAGGCCTGTCCTCTATTTATAATAACACAGTAGGCCTGTCCTCTATTTATAATAACACAGTAGGCCTGTCCTCTATTTATAATAACACAGTAGGCCTGTCCTCTATTTTATAATAACACAGTAGATGGTGTGGAACAAACGTAGAATTTAATAAGTTTACAAAATAGAATCCACAAAAGAACAAGCGAAGCACCACCGTGCCAGTAACCAACCTTAATGTGATACACAAACCAGGCAAACGCCTGGCGCACAAAAACACGAGTAACAGAAATAGCTTGGGTGCGAAAGCACAGAGGTAAAGACACGTACACAATGAACAATAACCGACAAGGACCTGAGGGAACAGAGGGAACATATAACATGTAGTAATTAGGGGAAATGATAACCAGGTGTGCGTAATGTCAAGGCAAAACTAATGGATAATGAAAGAGGGAGCGGCAGTGGCTAGAAAGCCGGTGATGAAGAGCGCCGAAGCATGCCCGAACAAGGGGATGAGGCAACTTTGGAGGGAGTCGTGACAGTTCTACTGAACAATCCTGACTTATTCCATTATAAGGTTCTACTGAACAATCCTGACTTAGTCAATTATAAGGTTCTACTGAACAATCCTGACTTAGTCCATTATAAGTTTCTACTGAACAATCCTGACTTAGTCAACTATAAGGTTCTACTGAACAATCCTGACTTAGTTTCGTTTTGGCAAGTCGGTTTGGACATCTACTTTATGCATGACACAAGTAATTCTTCCAACAATTGTTTACAGACAGATTATTTCACTTATAATTCACTATATCACAATCCCAGTGGGTCAGAAGTTTACATACACTAAGTTGACTGTGCCTTTAAACAGCTTGAAAAATTCCAGAAATGGCTTTAGAAGCTTCTGATAGGCTAATTGACATCATTTGAGTCGATTGGAGGTGTACCTGTGGATGTATTTCAAGGCTTACCTTCAAACTCAGTGCCTCTTTGCTCGACATCATGGGAAAATCAAAGGAAATCAGCCCAAAAAATTGTAGACCTCCACAAGTCTGGTTCATCCTTGGGAGCAATTTCCAAATGCCTGAAGGTACCACATTCATCTGTACAAACAATAATATAAACACCATGGGACCACGCAGCCGTCATACTGCTCAGGAAGAAGACGTGCTCTGTCTCCTAGAGATGAACATACTTTGGTGCGAAAAGTGCAAATCAATCCCAGAACAACAGCAAAGGACCTTGTGAAGATGCTGGAGGAAACAGCTACAAAAGTATCTATATCCACAGTAAAACGAGTCCTATATCGACTTAACCTGAACGGCAGCTCAGCAAGGAAGAAGCCACTGCTCTAAAACCGCCATAAAAAAGCCAGACTACGGTTTGCAACTGCACATGGGGACAAAGATCATACTTTTTGGAAAAATGTCCTCTGGTTTGATTAAACAAAAATAGAACTGTTTGGCCATAATGACCATCGTTATGTTTGGAGGTGTCACGATGCTGAGTATTTAAGGGACGATAGACTGAGCGCTGGTGAAGTGTCATCCTTTTATTTTGGAGATGTTCTCATGAAACACAAAATAAAACAGGAGATTGAGATTGAAACAGACAAAATACAAAGTGACTTATGTGCTGTGAGCCCAAATGCAGACAGGCACAAACAAAGGGAAAAGAACACCATCCCAACCGTGAAGCACGGGGGTGGCAGCATCATGTTGTGGGGGTGCTTTGCTGCAGGAGGGTCTGATGCACTTCACAAAATAGATGGCATCATGAGGAAGGAAAATTATGTGTATATACTGAAGCAACATCTCAAGACATTAGTCAGGAAGTTAAAGCTTGGTCGCAAATGGGTCTTCCAAATGGACAATGACCCCAAGCATACTTCCAAAGTTGTGGCAAAATGGCTTAAGGACAACCAAGTCAAGGTATTGGAGTGGCCATCACAAAGCCCTGAACTCAATCCTATAGAACATTTGTGGGCAGAACTGAAAAAGCGTGTGCGAGCAAGGAGGCCTACAAACCTGAGTCAGTTACACCAGTTCTGTCAGGAGAAATGGGCCAAAATTCACCCAACTTATTGTGGGAAGCTTGTTGAAGGCTACCCGAAACGTTTGACCCAAGTTAAACAATTTAAAGGCAATGCTACCAAATACTAATTGAGTGTATTTAAACTTCTGACCCACTGGGAATGTGATGAAAAAGATAATAGCCCGAAATAAATCATTCTCTCAACTATTATTCAGACATTTCACATTCTTAAAATAAAGTGGTGATCCTAACTGACCTAAGACAGGGCATTTTTGCTAGGATTAAATGTCAGGAATTTTGAAAAACTGAGTTTAAATGTATTTGGCTAATGTAAACTTCCGACTTCAACTGTATGTATGAAGTTTTTTATTTTACCTTTATTTAACTAGGCAAGTCAGTTAAGAAAAAATTCTTATTAACAATGACGTCCTACACCTACCAAACGCTGGACCAATTGTGCGCCGCCATATGTGACTCCCAATCACGTCCGAAAAGTGTTACAGCCTGGATTCAAAGCAGGGTCTGTAGTGACACTTCTAGCACTGAGATGCAGTGCCTTAGACCGCTGTGCCACTTGGGAGCCCTCGGGAATATAGGAACAAAGTACAAAACATAGGTTACATCCTAGAATTACATAATAGTAATTTAATAGGATCTCTTTGGGCTACATGCTCTTAAGGTGTCTTTTTGCAAGTAAGGACTTGGAGCATCTCTTGGTCACTTTAAGGGCATTGCATTATTGTACTGCTCATTATTGTACTGCTCGTATTTCATTATTGTACTGCTCATATTTCCGTTCCTATACTGTACATAAAAATAGAAGACACCCTACTGTGACCCTGCTTTAAAGTGCACCAGCTTAATTCTAGACACCCTACTGTGACCCTGCTTTAAAGTGCACCAGCTTAATTCTAGACACCCTACTGTGACCCTGCTTTAAAGTGCACCAGCTTAATTCTAGACACCCTACTGTGACCCTGCTTTAAAGTGCACCAGCTTAATTCTAGACACCCTACTGTGACCCTGCTTTAAAGTGCACCAGCTTAATTCTAGACACCCTACTGTGACCCTGCTTTAAAGTGCACCAGCTTAATTCTAGACACCCTACTGTGACCCTGCTTTAAAGTGCACCAGCTTAATTCTAGACACCCTACTGTGACCCTGCTTTAAAGTGCACCAGCTTAATTCTAGACACCCTACTGTGACCCTGCTTTAAAGTGCACCAGCTTAATTCTAGACACCCTACTGTGACCCTGCTTTAAAGTGCACTAGCTTAATTCTAGACACCCTACTGTGACCCTGCTTTAAAGTGCACCAGCTTAATTCTAGACACCCTACTGTGACCCTGCTTTAAAGTGCACCAGCTTAATTCTAGCTGGGCTCGGCCTATTAATCCTGGTCGATGTGCCCCTCAGATTAACGGCAGGCTGAAATCAAATTAATAAGGGCCCTAAAAAAATTATGGAACTGATGATGCGGCACATAACTTAATGAACGGCCAACCATTAAGGTCATATTGACTTGCTGGGTTATTAAATGCCAACCGGCTTCCAGTTGCAGAACTATGCATCTTCCCAGGGACGAGTGTCCGTGCCAAAGCCAAAGAGGGGATGGAGAGCGAGAGAGGGTGGGGGGGATGGGAGAGAGGGTGGGGAGAGAGAGAGGGTGGGGAGAATGGTCGAGAGAGTGGGTGGGGAGAGAGAGAGGGTGGGGGGAATGGGAGAGAGAGAGAGAGAGAGGGTGGGGGGAATGGAAGAGAGAGAGGGTGGGGGGAATGGGAGAGAGAGAGAGACAAAGAGAGGGTGGGGGGAATGTGAGAGAGAAAGGGTGGGGGGAATGGGAGAGAGAGTGGGTGGGGAGAGAGAGAGGGTGGGGGAAAAAGGGGAGATGCAGATTATTTAAATGAAATAGGGAGTGGAGAAAGAGAGGGTAGGAGTAAGATATTGAGCACCTCTTGTAACACAACATAACATAGTGTTTACGTCACACATTTATACGGACTCCCTATATAAGGCTAGAATCTACTGCAACACTGTTATAAAGATCACACCACCAATCAGAAAGAAAAAAATATCCACTTTGGCCGCTCTGAAAAAGCTCAGCTTCGCTTCTGGCTTTTGAGGCAAACCATCCCTTTCCATGTGAAGGGTAGCCAGTGAAACATATGTGAGTACAGGAATACCCAAAAGCCACAAGCAGTGAAGAGGTTAAAGTATAAGCCATATAGACAAAGAAAACCCCATTTCTAACCCTTTTATATACACTATTCTCTGCGCAAGTTACATTTTCCAGCGTGACTTACAATGTTGTTGTCTTACTCAGAGGCAGTAATCCATTTATTGAAAATCCATTTTGACTGAAGCCGGTGAGGTGAGGAGTCCATATCAAGGGCACAGCGAGGGGCATTACCTTTAGTTGGCTCCCTACTGAGCCAACCCAGTCCACACACGGATCCTGCCTGCTTTCACCTATAACATTTCTCGTAGACTGATACAGGTTTGTGACATGGTGGTTCTTGCACTTTGTATGGACTGTGAGAAATCCAGAGAAGCAGTGTCAATCAAGGAGTAGCTTATTTTCTTCTGAAGTACTTTAATTAATTAAATTGGCATTAAGACATCCATACAGAGAACAGACTCTCACCTTTGTCTCGCACGGGCTCTGCAGAGAGAAAATCCTGTCAATAACTAATTGTTGCACTAATGAGGACCTATAGATTTTATTTTATTTTATTTCACCTTTATTTAACCAGGTAGGCCAGTTGAGATCAAGTTCTCATTTACAACTGCGACCTGGCCAAGACAAAGCAAAGCAGTGCGACAAAAAACAACACAGAGTTACACATGAGAATAAACAAACGTACAGTCAATAGATGCAACCTTGAATGTAACAATTACTCTCCAATACTGTATGTGTGGTTAAGATGATTTTCATCACATACTGATTACTCTCACCTAATAAGTCAATAAAATTCCATTCCTTGATCCAATCAGCCTCTAGCCTTAGTAAATTAAACATAATTCCATAAGTGTATCTAATTAGCACTAGCAGACCTCTGAAAACAAGCTGCTAGCTAAAATCCACATTGTTCTACCCAACCTGCTCCTTCTCCTTCCGACCTCCTTCCATGAGGACCAGCAGAGGAATGGGGTCTTGTCATGAGTACATTACACAGCAGACTTGAAGCTGATTCTACACTGCACATCAAACGCCTCCACTCCCCAAAATGATTTCTCTGACGTTCCTTGCATCTGAGGAAATGTTTTCTCTCCTCCGCTTTCCTTCGTCTCGTTAAGAACTGACAAATGCTAATGAGAGCCAAACGGCAGGATCACCTGCTGCGTGGCTCAGAACAACCTCGAAAATGAACTAACTTATTAAAAGCCAAAGTTGGCTGTCACCCACATCAGCAACTGGTTGGCTTTTACATTAATTTGACATCAGAGTCGGAAGTGACTGCTTTACTGACTGTTTTGACTTGCCCTCACATGAACGCACACATACACACCCGATAACATGCAGACATACAGTCATGTGAAAAGGTAAGTACACCCCCTGGAAAGTTCTCTTATTTTTTTGTATTTTTTTGGTGACATATTTGGACAGATGGATATGTAATCTACACTTCAACAGTATTGACAGATAAAGGTTACCAATTTATCAAATCACAAAAAAATAAAAAAATAAAAATGAATTAGGTACCAAAACAAGTGCGAATGATTAGAAAACATTAGAGAGAAACCTGGCCTACATGGGAGATCAGGAAGGAAGAAGCCTCTGCTCTCAAAAAATAATATCAACTGACTTTACCCAGGTGTTGTCTGAGAGCAGAGGCTTCTTCCTTCCCGACCTCCCATGTAGGCCAGGTTTGTGCAGTCTCTTTCTGACAGTGTACCCATGCAATTCGACATTGATTGTGGCAAGAGAGGCCTGTAGATCCCTTGATGTTACTCTGGGGTTCTTAGAGACTTCTATGAGCATCTTTCGGTCAGCTCTTGTGCTGACTTTGGTGGGACGACCTGTCCTAGATAGTTTGCCAGTGGTCTGGAATTTTCGTCGGACAGTGTAATGATGTACTTAGAATTGCTTGGAAATGGATTTGTAACCCCTCCCAGACTCATGGGCATCAATAATCTTTCTTCTGAGGGCCTCGGAAAGGTCTTTTGATCTTTGAATGATGTGTTACCACACACCCATATGGTTAAGATCAAACCAGACCAATTTTCTTATCTTTATGGAAGATTGTTTTCTAATGTTTTCTAATAATTTGCACTTGTTTTGGTACCTAATTCTAATGTTTGCCATTTTATGTGATGGTAAAGGTAGGGGTGTACTAACCTTTTCCCCATAAGGAAAAGGCATTTTTGTTTATTTTAATTGCATAACATTTTCAAAAAAGATTTTGGGTGTGTGATTTGTTAAATTGGGTAACCTTCATCTGTCAATAGTGTTAAAGTGAAGATTACATATCCATCTGTCCCAGGGGGTGTACTTACTGTCCCAGGTGGTGTACTTACTGTCCCAGGGGGTGTACTTACTGTCCCAGGGGGTGTACTTACTGTCCCAGGGGGTGTATTTACTATCCCAGGGGGTGTACTTACTGTCCCAGGGGGTGTACTTACTATCCCAGGGGGTGTACTTACTATCCCAGGGGGTGTACTTACTGTCCCAGAGGGTGTACTTACTGTCCCAGGGGGTGTACGTACTGTCCCAGGGGGTGTACTTACTATCCCAGGGGGTGTATTTACTATCCCAGGGGGTGTACTTACTGTCCCAGGGGGTGTACTTACTGTCCCAGGGGGTGTACTTACTATCCCAGGGGGTGTATTTACTATCCCAGGGGGTGTACTTACTGTCCCAGGGGGTGTACTTACTGTCCCAGGGGGTGTACTTACTGTCCCAGGGGGTGTACTTACTATCCCAGGGGGTGTACTTACTATCCCAGGGGGTGTACTTACTGTCCCAGGGGGTGTACTTACTATCCCAGGGGGTGTACTTACTATCCCAGGGGGTGTACTTACTATCCCAGGGGGTGTACTTACTGTCCCAGGGGGTGTACTTACTATCCCAGGGGGTGTACTTACTATCCCAGGGGGTGTACTTACTATCCCAGGGGGTGTATTTACTGTCCCAGGGGGTGTACTTACTGTCCCAGGGGGTGTACTTACTGTCCCAGGGGGTGTACTTACTATCCCAGGGGGTGTATTTACTATCCCAGGGGGTGTACTTACTGTCCCAGGGGGTGTACTTACTGTCCCAGGGGGTGTACTTACTGTCCCAGGGGGTGTACTTACTATCCCAGGGGGTGTACTTACTATCCCAGGGGGTGTACTTACTGTCCCAGGGGGTGTACTTACTATCCCAGGGGGTGTACTTACTATCCCAGGGGGTGTACTTACTATCCCAGGGGGTGTATTTACTGTCCCAGGGGGTGTACTTACTTTTTCACATGACTGTATGTGCACATAAGTGCAAACACACACACAGTTTCTTTATTCTGCACATTTCTGCATGCAATCTAAGAGGAGCTCTGTTGTTGCTTTGGGGTTTCCTTGATAGTGCTTTAAGGTCGTGCATTGCCAGATTAGCTGGCTGGCCTCTGGGTTATTTTGAGCTGCGACAGGCAAGCCAGCGCAATACCAGAAACCACAGTAATTACAAGAGCTCTGTGGTCCTTTGGATAGTGATGGTGACTATTCCCTTGATCTGAGATGGGAAAGGGAGAGGGGGGACCCCTTTGGATAACATAAGACAGTGGAGCATATGGAGTTGATTTTGGGTTTCCTATAGGGTTGCCTTGGAGTGGAGCAGCTTTGTTCGTAAACCTCAGTTGGGCGGAGAGAGGAATAAGGGAGATTGCGTGCAGCTCTGTTGCAGAGAAAAGTAATTCCTGCTTCCTCGCCCACACAATGTGTTCCATTACTACTGTCTGTCATCCGATCTGCCATTTGGAATTTCCTTGAACATCTCTTTTTTCAATGCATGCAAGATTACAACGGCTTGCAACAAATCTAGAGATTGCAAATACAGCTTTCTGGCCAGTGAAGTATTGTTTCTCTGATCATAGTCGATGTTGCTCGGAATATTATGAGGTAATCCAATTTGGTGTGTGTGAGTTTATGTATGCTTACGTGGCTGTTTGGCGTGTGTGGTCGTTTCACAAGAACAAACTTCTTGATTTTGTTATCTTATACGGCAAAGTGTGAGTGTTTGATCTACAAAGGGTCTGGATATATCTGTCTTCGTGTTGATTGATAGGGTCAGGATGAGGTCAGCGCAGCTGCCAAGCAGGAATCCCAGAAGGCAGAGCTGCTGCGGCTGCCAATGAGGTGTCAGGATCTGCAAAACCTCGCGGATACGGCCTTTGATGCTGTCCTAAACCCTTCAGCAAATCTGACAATCTCCTCCAGAACCTACAGTTGGCACTGTAAAACACTTAAACAAGGAAGGGATGACAGGTTGGATATGGAGGGATTGGAGGGCTGTCTTAGTTCTCGCTTTCTTTCTGAGAGGGTATGGCTACGCTATATCATACATCTGAGTGCCTCACTCTCTTTCTCTCCCTCTTTCTCCGTACAGTAATATTCTCTCCTGCACTGCGGACTCCTCCCCCTAGACATTGTTCCTGAAATAATCATTGTTACTAAATCTGAGCCCCCACGATACCGTGCAATGGACGTGAAGTCACAGGTGTCCAGAGCGCCTCCTGAAAGTAGGAGAGGTGCTGAAAGTGGACTGCATGGGATCCAGGGGTTTTGGAGAAAAAGAAGGCAGACCAGATCATTATTATTAAAATCCCACACCATTTTTACCTAGTCGCATAACTCAACACACTTGAGTCAAGACCAATGTTCCCTCAAATTATTTTCATTGAGCAAATTTCAGGTCTGCTGAGCACAAACTTGAATATTGTGAAAATTCTGTGCAACTTCAGGTGCGCGTTTACAGTGAACACCGAGGCTGTACCCGCTTTAAGTTACATTTTTAACAGTGGCCAAGTAGGCTACTGTAGCTATTTGATCATAATGTAGGCATACCAGAGTGGCCTACCATCAAAAACAATGGAGAAAATTAAACTCATAATATTTTAACATGGAAATAGCTGTTCCATCACTCATCCTACAGTAGCAGTTAATGTGTGGTGTTCAATGTAGGCCTACATTCCATGAGACTTTTGAAAAAAACATACAGGGCTTGACATCCACCTCTCTTGAACAGATGGAACTGTGAAAAGCACAGACACATATATGGCAATGGTCTATTTGCATATAATGTAGGCCTACTGCAGCTCTGATTGGTTATGCCGCACCGGTCTGTGTCCTGCATGTCAATGCAATAGAATCCTATTCCAATGCAACAACAAAGTCTCTTACATAGTTTGTTTGGCATACTAAGTCTTGCATAGTTTGTTTTGTTTCGGTATGTTACATTGAAAGTGGCTAATATTTTATTGATTCAATCACAATTCCCACAGTAGGGAAACGTTGATAGTGTTAAGGAAGGGTGAAAGTTCAACCTGGTGCCCGGGCTGATATTTCTTCTGCTCAGCAGTCCCGGGGGAGCTGCATGCTCACGCACGCATGCACTTTAGAGGGGACATTGGTCACGACTACAGCTGACGAGGACAATTAAGTAAAAACTTCCCCTCTCTCCTCTCCACAGTTGCAAATCTCTGCCCAAAGCATTAGTCCAGAGAGACAGTTCCATCATAGCCGCAGAGACAATATTGATGTTCGCGTTTGCTACTTGTCTAAGTGGTGAGGCAGCTTTTTTTTGTTAGGTGTGCACTTTTTTGTGCCTCTGTTTGGTTGCTCCTTCAGAGCCACACTAACTCCTACCCATCTTCCTTTCCCCGTCAATCAATCCCTCTCTTTCATTCCTCTCTTGACGACGTCTCTCTGAGTAATTGGAGCAGCCAGGGATTGGTGAAGGAAAGCATCCTATCTACAAAGTTCCAGAGGAGATGCAATATTGGTGGGACAGAGTGAGCTGAGAGGAAGTGACACAGCTGGACTGTATGGTGCTCAAGGGGGGAGTGTTCTAATGAGGGTGGTGATGCTGGTGTGCCTGGCTGGGCTGTGTGAGATATTTCTGGGAAAGGGGGTGGTATCTCCACTCCACTGAAGGTAGGACCAGATGGTGCTGTCATATTAAAGAAATTACAGCTAAATTTGATTCTTCACTTTAGGACAGAGATAAACTGGTGAGGTATGGTCATTACCATCCCGCCAATCTCCAAACAGGATGAAAGAGTCAAACAGTGGCACTTCATATCTGCACACATTTCACTCACACTGTGACTAAATTTAGGGTGTGATAACAACTCTAGTTTTGCAAAAAGAGGTTGCTTTCTCTCTACTGTGAATTGTGAATTGAATGTAGGCAAATACATGTCTTCTACAGTAGTGGTTTGCTGGCTGTATGACAGCTAAAGAGAAGTGTAAGAGCTGTGAGAATTGTCACCTGGGGAGCTAAGGCTCTCAGTAACAGCAGCCTAAAAACCACATGGGAAAAATTATATGACGGGCAGAAAGCATATAGTTGTGGTTAGACCTTTTATGTGTCCATTTGACCCCAATTTATAGAATGTTTTGAAACTGCATATTGGACTGTGCATGTGACTTACAATTACAATAACCCAGACATCGAGGCAGTGTCTGGTGTGTCTCTAGAGGGCTGTCTGGAGGGGGGCTCACCCCAAGCCCCTGGTGCATAGTAGTCTCAGACATGGATCAGCTGAGTAGGGGAAATGGCCTCCCACCCTAATCAGTGAGCAACACACCCACCTGCCCCACGCAAACCTTAATTTAAACCCAGCCGGCTGCAGAAGGGGGTGAGATGGGGTGGCAATGTTTGAGTTCATTTATTCTTGCTCAGAGATAAAACTGAATAAATGCAGAATTTACATTATTAATAATTGCAAAACACTCATTTAAAATACATAACACTTAATACGTATATAAATAGAATTCAGAACACTTAAAACATTACTGGACATTTTTCATGAAGGAAATTGAAATATTAAAAAGGGATTGTAAAAAAGATAATTTTTGGGAAACTATTTAAGAGCTATATAGTTATTATACAGTCTGACAGCGGTGGGTAGAGTGCCGTTTCGCAGGCGGTTCATACGGGCAGTTATACAGGACAGTTCTCAGGAGCCTGGTGATGCAGTTACCTCTTTTTGGAGGGAGCAGGTCATTCAGTGGAGGGGACAGAAGTCTTTCCATCTGTCTGTCTAAGTACTGACCAACATCCTCCTGTAGTGGGAACTTTTGAGCTGAGCCGGACACACCCAAATGCACACCCACATGACTTGCACCAGAACACGTGGGCACACGCACACACCACACTTGTGCATTGACGTGTGTTGAATTGTCTGTGTAATCACCTGATCACATCTCTGCTGTAAAGCCTGTGTTGTGGATGAGCTGGGTGTGCAGATTGATCCCAGCTCTGTCTCCTCGCTGTGCCACATTGATAAGGTTCAGTCATTTGTCAAAGTATTACCCGCTGAGCTGGTCATCTTCTGCACTGACACATCCCAGCAATGGTGCCAGGCAGGCCCTGGTCCACACATTAACAGCCAAGCAATTCAAGTTTCCACTGTGTTTAACGTGTCAGCTCCACAGAGACATGGAGCAGCTTTGTTAAATGTGCAAGCTTACAGCACCTACACCACTCACTGGGCTCCAAGAGAGCCATGTGGAGGTCAGCACATGAAAAAAGTATTTTGGGGACAATAATAATCCTCTCAGCAGAATCATTATAAAGCTTGGATAGTGTTTATTGAATACAAGCCTGAATTAAAATATATATATTTTACTCTGATAGTACAGTCTTTAATGGGTAAATGAGGACCATTTATAGAATTTCTCAACTAATTCAATGCTTGGATTATTAGTGTAAACGACCTATAAACTGATTGTTTTTAGCAGTGATTTTTTGTTAACTACCTGAGAGGCACGAGCTTCCTGGCCATAGTTTCACCAACACCCGTGCTCCTCTGGCGAGCAGAAAATTTGATCCACTCAGTAAAATGCAATTTCACAAAGTAAGACATGTCTTCAGGGTTCACTTCTCCGTTAGCCCCAAAAGCCTACAGTTCCATGATTACACTCTTGGGCGATATTGTGTTTGAAATCTGCTTTACATTTTGGTTGCAATTCCTCAACCATACCGTTCTTTAAATTCTTCTCTCACCCTAAGGCAATGTGACAGTCATGATTCTGATTTGTGTCTTTAAAAGTTCAAAGCATTCATTCAAGGTTCTGTGCCATGTGCATAAATGTGGCAACATATATGACAGCCTGGTCTCATAGACTAGACGTAACATAATAAAACTACATCCGAGACACTCAAATTAGTATGATACGTTACGTTTGGTATAGTTACATAAGACAGCGGCCTAAGGCACTGCATCACAGTGCTAGAGGCGTCACTACAGACCCTGGTTCAATTCCAGGCTGTATCACAACCGGCCGTGATTGGGAGTACCATAGGGCGTATCACAATTGACCCAGCGACGTCCGGGTTTGGCCGTCATTGTAAATAAGAATTTGTTCTTAACTGACTTGCCTAGTTAAATAAAGGTTAAATAAAATATAAATATAACGTCTAGCAACCCAAAGGTTGTGTGTTCGAATATCATCAAGGACAACTTTTGCATTTTAGCTAATGAGCAACTTTTCAATGGCTTACTACTTTTTAGCTACTTTGCAACTACTTAGCACGTTAGCGAACCCTTTCTCTAACCCAGGGTTTCCCAAACTCGGTCCTCAGGATGATTTGGTTTTTGCCCTAGCACTACACAGCTAATTCAAATAATCAACTAATCATCAAGCTTTGATAATTTGAATCAGCTGTGTAGTTTTGGGGAAAAAAACAAAACATGCACCACTTGGGGTCCCGAGGAACTAGTTTGGGAAACGCTTCCCTAACCCTAACCTTAACCCTTTTAGCGAACCCTTTCCCTTCCCCTAACCTTAACCCTTTATCCTAACTCCTAATTTTAACCTTAACCCCTAACCTAGCTAACGTTAGTGTTAGCCACCTAGCACTAAATGGATAGTTTCGAATTTACGTACAGAATGATACGAAATCCTCTGAGACCAGGTTACATATGATCATGCCACATAGGAATTTGTAGGCTACATTACATTGTGCATGTGAAAGCGGATAAATACAGGCATGGATGTATATGTAATTTTACAAACTGCACAGTGCTATAGAGAACCATGCAGAGCTATTTTCTCTCAAACGAGCGTGGCATCTAGGCTATAAATTGACCACTGACATACATTAAGGAGCAATCGCTCACATGAATAGTCCATGAAGGATGCCCAAATAATTATGATAAGCCTACCATTCAAATATTTATCCAAAGTCAGACTGGTTTCACAGAACATTTAATTTAATATATTAGGCAAATGCACCGGAGTGACTACAGGACACACACGATAGATCACTCACTCCCAGTTATTCACTATCTTCCCGTCTTGTTTTCAAATAATTGAAGCCAATAACTAGGTTACAATAAAATGCGACGTTTCCCCACAACTGCCATACCATGGACTATAAAACAACCTATTTGATTTGTCAATGTTCACTGAATGCGCACGAGTTAGCTTACAATTACACACCCGAGTTTGCATCATCTTGATATGCTGATGATGAACTATGAGGTAGTTTATTTCAGCAGCCCTACATGTAGGCCTATGTGGATAAAAGTTCAGATATTCTATCCCAGAATCTGCGTAGGCTACGTATTTAACCCACAAAAATATGTGTCCACTACAGTAGCCTAGGTTCAAAGATTCAGTGTAAAAGTGTCGGAAGACTATAGGCACTTACCACCCCCATGTCCATCTGTTCAGCTGTCAGAGAGGGTGCCGCTCGAGCCTGAGATAAAAACCAAAACATAGGCAGCAGGAGCATCTCCGGAGAAATAATCCAGACGCGCCGCAAGGACTTCCACTTCCGAAAAAACTGACACATCATGCCCTGCCACTCGCTGCTCATGCAGCGCTCAGACACCGGTCCCTGCCCCCGCATCCACCAAATAAATCACCCAGGTCCGGATCCCTCGCATCCGTTTCCAAAAAGGAATGGAAGAGAAGTCTACCTCACTGTTGCGCGTAAACACATGAAACACATATCACATAGAGCCGAAGATGCAGATAAAATCATTGAGGAATTTAGCAGTTAGTTTCCACCAATATCCGCGTACTGAAAAAACATTTCAGTCATAGGCTATTGCTGTTGCTCAGTGGACCACATTACGCCGACAATTATTTCCAAAGAAATATAACTTATATTTCGCGGCATAAGAGTATGTAGGCTATTTATCTCAGAATGTGAAAGATACAAAGAAAATGAATCCGTTCAATTAGTTTTTCCTATGCAACACTGCAATACAGGCAAACGGAGGTAGGCTTGCGCTCCATGCGCAGAGCATTGGAAACAGAGACTGACGCACGGCGAGAGCGGAGAGGAATTTAGCCAGGGGTGGGAGGAGAGAATAAAGGCGCAAGATTCAGTCCACTTAGAATGGTCATAATATTGAATTTATGACACCCTTCTTGCAACCTCGGTTTCAGAGTTGCAGGCGCAACAGTGTACATCAGATAGACGTGCACAGTTTAGAGATTACTGGCATCTCTGAATACTTTTTTTTTCGAGTGATAACAATGTTAGTCCACAGTGTAAAATGTAGGCCTATATCAATAGCCAAAAATAAATTATAAATTATACAGAACCCACAGTTAAATGGCTATGCCTACCCTGGAGAGAGTTTATATAGGCATACCCATAGGCTATAGTACCAGGTGATGTTGCAAAGTTACCTAGGCATATGTGTAGGCTACGTGATCCAAGCCTACAGTAGCTTATGTGGAAACATAACGATGTAGAGGGTTGGGTAGGCTATAGGCTTAGAATGGTCGAGGTGCTAGGTTTTGCATATGGGGATTGAAATTATATGGAGCAAGACACCCACAAAATTAGAGTAAGTTTATCTTATAAAGATAGCCTCAACTCCTAGGCTT
This sequence comes from Thymallus thymallus, assembly GCA_023634145.1. Taxonomy (NCBI): domain Eukaryota; kingdom Metazoa; phylum Chordata; class Actinopteri; order Salmoniformes; family Salmonidae; genus Thymallus; species Thymallus thymallus. Next base: position 34,726,236 of record CM042403.1, on the reverse strand, counting down.
TTCTAACCAAGTTGAAGTGAAAGCCTGCACATGCAAAGAACATGCCCCAAGATGTCTCATGGCAGGAAATCAGTGAGTAGCCTTTACGCCCAACTACCTTTACCCCAGCAAACAGGGGACATCCTAACGACATTAGGCTATGTTCCCATTAGGTCCCTATAAGGGTTTAGGAGAGACATTATCCCACTGACTTTCTGAGAACAATCTAGGAATAATAAAATACGTTAACCTGGGGACCATAAGAGGACACTCAGTACAGGCCCTGGCTCGGTCACAGTATAATGTTATTAAAAGGTATTTTAATGTCCATTAGAGAATGTTAGGAAAAGTTTCCTATTCTGATATGTCCATGGGACATTCAATGACCACAAGGGGACGTTTCATGTTGGTCAAGGGGATGTCGCATGATGGTCCCAAGGGAACGTTCTCTGGGAGACTGTTGTCTAGTTCCCTGCAAGTTACCAGGATGTCAGTCACTGAGGACCATGTTAGGACATTTTTAGGACGTTCTCAGGACTTTCCTTTTACTAGTCTTCAGGACGTGGCTTGATGGTCCTTGGGAAACCTAGTTCCCTGTAAGTTACCAGGATGTCACTGAGGACCATGTCAGTAGCTTTTTAGGACATTTTTACATTTTCTCAGGACATTAATTTGACAGGTCTTCAGGACATCACGTGATGGTCCCAAGCGAACGTTCTCTGTGGGACCTTTGTCTAGTTCCCTGCAAGTTACAAGGACGTAATTGAGGACCATGTTAGGACATTTGTAAGATGTTCTCAAGACATTTGTTTTCAGGGTGAAATTATTGAAAAATGGGGCCTTACATTATGTAGAAAACTGACTGATGTAGCCTACTGTTTTTGTCTCGCAAGTACGCACACATACAGTACAAAAGCACACGCAGACACACGCATGCACTTGTACACACACACACACACACACACACACACACACACACACACACACACACACACAAAAACACCAGAAGTTTTCCATCTATTTATATACTACATATCACTTTCCATCGTTCTCTGCTCCCCACCTGACCTGACTGTAGCCTATAGGAATCCATAGGTCAGTCTCTGATGAAGTTTAAAGAATAGTTAAGTTCATCCTGAACCTAAGGATCTACATTTCAAATACGGCTCCTGTATAAAAACCATAAATAGATATATCATAATTTGTTAACTAGTTGGGGTATTTAGCAAACCAGCGAAACATGTTATGGCTTTTTTTGTAGTTGTTAGAGACCAGGAGCCCCCAGAATGTACAAGTGAGTGTTCAGGGAGCCAACTGACACCCAATTAAATATACATATATCGCCAGCAGCAAACTCCTTGGACTGAAAATAATGCGTGTGCCTCTGAAATACAGAAGCTGTTATACTTTCTCCCCCTCATAACTCTGGCATTTCAGAAGACATCACAGAAAACCACAAAACCAATTTGGAATAAAGTAGAGATCATCACAATTACACAAAAACAGGGAAAACAGACAATCATATCATCCATGTTCTTCTTTAGCAGATGTGTTACACTTTGTTGTTGTGGATACACAAAACACTTTATTTCATCTTGGTGCTGTGACGTTCAAAGTCACAAGTAAGGAGAGAGACTGTGTATCAAGTTGAATTAATATACAGTGACAGCCCTATGATACAAAGCTTTATATGTAAATGGGTATGTCTGTATCCTGTGTCCTCAAAGTTCTACAGCTGCACCATTGAGCGCATCCTGATTGGCTGCATCACCGCTTGGTATGGCAACTGCTTGGCATCCAACCACAAGGCACTACAGAGAGTAACGCGTACGGCCCAGTATATCAATGGGGCCGAGCTCCATGACATCCAGGACATCTATACCAGGCGGTGTCAGAGGAAGGCCCTAAAAATGGTCAAAGACTCCAGCCACCCAAGTCACAGACTGTTCTCTCTTTTGACTCATCACATTCGCTGCTGCTACTGTTTATTATCTATCCTGTTGCCTAGTCACTTTATCCTACCTATATATATACATATATATATATATTTACCTCCAGTACCTCTCACCTCTGCACATCGACTCAGTACTGGCACCCTGTGTATACACAATGAGTAACGATAACATGGCTATACAGTGCATTCGGAAAGTATTCAGACCCCTTGACTTTTTCCACATTTTATTACATTTTAGAATAAGGCTGTAACGTAACGCAATGTATAGCCAAGTTATCGTTACTCATTGTGTGTTTACTCCTCCTGTTATAGTTTTTCTATATTTTCTCTCTGCATTTACAGGAAGGGCCCGTAAATAAGCACTCAACTGTTAGTCTACACCTGTTGTTTATGAAACTTGTGACAAATAACATTTGATTTGATGTGTGTTTGAACTATAGTGTGTTGAAACTTTTCAGAAACGTTTCAGAAACATTTGCACAAATACAGCCTTTCAATGAAAAGCATAAAACATGAGAGGTTAAACAGTCTCTATGATGTTGCTATATTTCCTACCAGACTGTTCAAACCTTGACTTCTTATCAACACAATTTCATGGAATGTACATAAAAGCGAAAAAAAAGAGGCCTACATTTATCCAGAGATGCAGAGAGCCAACATACAATAACACCTTCCCCTCTCCCATTGTCTATTCAAATTAGGTACAACAGTCTCTGACTGTCATTCCTCTAAAGCCTTGAAAACCGTGACAGTCATGAGAAAATATGTTATGCTTTCTTTGTTCCCGACGAAAGCAGTATTAAGTTATCAGAGCCAAGGGGTAATATCCTTGCATTACAATCGTTACATTACAAAGTCGCAGACCTAGCTGTAACATTATGTTAAGGTTTTTTTTTTAAATGTTGTGTCTCATTGGATATTTAGTTGTACAATAGTAAAGCTAGAATATTAAGTTAAAGCCCCTGTGACAGTTTACATAAACAATCAAAAATAATTTATGAGGTTGGGAGATTGGGAACCTATCTGCGCTAGCTAAAGCCAACTTCATACTAGTGGCTAGTTATGAGGTTGGGAGATTGGGAACCTATCTGGGCTAGCTAAAGCCAACTTCATACTAGTGGCTAGTTATGAGGTTGGGAGATTGGGAACCTATCTGGGCTAGCTAAAGCCAACTTCATACTAGTGGCTAGTTATGAGGTTGGGAGATTGGGAACCTATCTGGGCTAGCTAAAGCCAACTTCATACTAGTGGCTAGTTATGAGGTTGGGAGATTGGGAACCTATCTGGGCTAGCTAAAGCCAACTTCATACTAGTGGCTAGTTATGAGGTTGGGAGATTGGGAACCTATCTGGGCTAGCTAAAGCCAACTTCATACTAGTGGCTAGTTATGAGGTTGGGAGATTGGGAACCTATCTGGGCTAGCTAAAGCCAACTTCATACTAGTGGCTAGTTATGAGGTTGGGAGATTGGGAACCTATCTGGGCTAGCTAAAGCCAACTTCATACTAGTGGCTAGTTATGAGGTTGGGAGATTGGGAACCTATCTGGGCTAGCTAAAGCCAACTTCATGTTCGTTTGATTGAGAGCCAGCACTGAGACGGTGTCTGTCTGCCTATAATTGTGTTTATCACACTGTACATCTCAACCTGGTGCATTCTTCATCTCCACTGCCAGCACTGCCTAATGGGCATTCCCATTGGACAGGTTAAGATTACAGTCTTTAAAAACTCACAAACAAACAGACAGAAATGTCAACTGGGCATTAATTAATCTCTTTGCTTTTGTACTCTCTGGGCTCTCGTGTGTGTGTGTGTGTGTGTGTGTGTGTGTGTGTGTACTGAAGTGTAACCAAAGAGCTCAAGGACAATAGCGTACTGTAGACCAGGAGAAATAGATCTATACACACACAAGTTGAACTGTTGATGAGGAATATTCACATCACATCTGATTCCTGTGTTGTCTTCTCTTTTGCAGAAGGCTATAATGTTATTCATAAACATATTTACCAAGACCCCAGACCCCGATGTGAGAAAATAAGAGGCCATCTGGCAATGCTGAGATGCACGTACAGATGATGCTAAGTCATATCGATTGCGTTTTTTTCTGCCTTTTTATCCCCCTGAGAACGCACCTCTGTGTCTTCTTTCTTCATTCTGATCACGCCTCCTCCTTTCATTCACATTCAGTCCAGTGCAGATGTAAAAAAAAAATAAAGACACCTTATCTGAGTGAGAGTCTGGCTTTGGTACTTTCAATGCAGTTCTATCTCTTCTCCTCTATGGAAGCACCAGACTTTAAAATAAAGTAAGTGCTGTTATCAACCTTTTGTTACACACTTCCACATCCTCTGTTCCTGTAACAATCCCTGAATGTGTGTGTGTGTGTGTGGTGTGTGTGTGTGTATGTGTGTGTGTGTGTGTGTGTGTGTGTGTGTGTGTGTGTGTGTGTGTGTGTGTGTGTGTGTGTGTGTGTGTGTGTGTGTGTGTGTGACAAAGTCCAAAAGTAATTCTGCTTTGAAAGTTGAAAAACTTGTAAACTCACTTTCGAGAAAATTGCATTTTAATGTTTTGGTATGTAGTGAAGAGCTCTTCTTTGTCTACACCCATTCAGCATCGCTGGTGGTTGGGGTGCTTGGTCTAGGCAGGGGCTCCTGTGTCTGCCTGCCCAGACAGGATCTGATTTATGGGTCGCAGTGTCCAACCCTCCCTGTCTCCTCAATGTCACCCTTCAGCTCGTCTCCATCCGATAGCCGCCACAGCGGAATGTACAGGTTGAGATTCCCAGGTGAATACACCAGTGGCGGTCAGTGCTGTTTAAGATGAGGGAGGACGATTGTTTTTCATGAGCGTGGCCTTATTTCTATTACAGCATATTCCATTCACCCAGTTCAATATAACAGTGATAGGTTTAGACTTCTACATGATACTCACATTTTCTCTATACCTCTCATGAGGTTGCTACATCCAAGCCTATGAATGAAAGTGTGTTGAGGTGACAGACAGTGACACATGGACAGACAGTGGTATTCAATACCGCCTTGCACACTCTTGCATGCATCTAGCTGATATAGGGTGTAATCATTAGTCCAAAGGTTGCAAACAAGAGTTTCTATTGGACAAATTAAAGTATGTTTATCCTCGTTTTGTTCTGTTTGCTTCCGTTTAAGAAACGTCTTTCAACAGAATCGGCGGAATGAATACACCCTTGATCACGCGTAAATGTATTTTTTTTATTTAAACTTTATTTTGACAGGGAAAACAGACTGAGACCTAGATCCCTTTTACGGCTGTGCCCTGTGTAAACATGTTAACATGTACAATTTATACACACAGACAGACATTTTGGAGAAGAAAGATCTCAAAACATACAAAACAGAGAAACTTTCAAGAAAAACAAAGAAAAACAAAGAGTTCAACAGAAACAAACACAGACAACATCATATTGATCCTCTAAAATATTTTTGAAATGGGCAAGGGGCACCAAAGTGTCTAGCTTGAGGTGGGTCTGCAATTTGTTCCACAGAAAAGGTGCAAAGGAACTGAAGGCAGTTCTACCCAAATCTGTGTAGACTGCAGGCGTCTCTAATGTAATCCATGACTGTGATCTGGTATTACAATTAGTATGTAATAATTAGTAAATACACAGCCACGTTGTATTCCTTCTCGCATCTATGCGCTCTCATCCTCTCACCTCTTCCCTTCGCTTGTGGACTTCAACGCACAACACATCAGCTGCATCTGACCCATCTGACCAGGCAAAAAAACCTTTCCAAGACAAACCGCTACACACAGCCTACATCGTTGTCACCATATTAGCTAAAGTAATGTCATAGTCAGCATAGCTAGTAGAACTAACGCGTTAGTAAACCCGCTACAATCACGCAGTAATGTTACAGTGTACAGTCAGTGAGCAGTTACACCGGCGGCCCCCGGTGGCAATACATGAGTAACACCAAAAGCTTACCTTGACTTGGAAGAGTTCCAGTGTTGTGTTGGATAGTCATAGCCAGCTAGCTAACATAGCATCCCTCTGTTTGAGCCGGGTGTTTCAGTAGGCTACACTAGCTAGCTGCATTTGCTAGCTAAGTAAGTGAAACTGAAAGTGAACAAAAAATGTACAATCTCGCTCTATATATATTTCTCTCTTGCTTATCCTTCATTTTGGAAGAAATTAATTTGTTCAAAACTGTCCAACTATTGTCTTTCTCTCTCTTTGAGTCAACTTCTCACCACATTTTATGCACTGCTATCGAGCTGTAGCTCATGCTTTCAGTACTATATTTATTCTCCTTTGATTGGGTGGACAACATATCAGTTCAAGCTGCAAGAGCTCTGATAGGTTGTGTAAATCTATGGAAGGGTGTGAGAACCATGAGCCTCCTAGGTTTTGCATTGAAGTCAATGTACCCAGAGGAGGACGGAAGCTAGCTGTCCTCCGGCTACACCATGGTGCTACCCTACACTGTTGAGTCTACTGTAAAAGTTCTTTGTAAAATAGTGTGTTTTAATACATTATTTGGTGACATGATTACATTTAGTATAGTTTTATCTAAAAAGGATAACTTTTTTAATGTTTTACCATTTTTATTTTTATGAAATTCACTGAGGAGGATGGTCCTCCCCTTACTCCTCTGAGGAGCCTCCATTGGAATACACCCTTGGAGAAATCAGCCAGCACCTTAGCTGCATCCAAATTAAACATCAATAGGAGACCTATTACCATACTGACATGCGTAACCCTTCTGTAACACATCTCAGATGTTTGTTATCCGTAATCCCAGAAGGAAATGGCTTTGTCATATCTCCATGAAGGATCCTCTCAAATTGATTCCCATAAAAAACCTTAGACTCTTATTATCCATTCTTCTTTTATATGTAACCTTTATTTAACTAGGCAAGTCAGTTAAGAACAAATTCTTATTTACAATGACGTCCTACACCGGTCAAACGCCCTATGAGACTCCCAATCAAGGTCAGTTGTAATACAGCCTGGGTGTCTGTAGTGACACCTCCATCACTGAGATGCAGTGCATTAGACCGCTGCGCCACTTGGGAGTATAGTTTTGCTTACTCTCTGCAGTCTATTTGGGAGTATAGTTTTGCCTACTCTCTGCAGTCTCTTTGGGAGTATAGTTTTGCCTACTCTCTGCAGTCTCTTTTAGATACAGGCGTTCAGCCTTGGCCTTTCACATCCATTGGTGTCGGTTACTATAATGTTTAGCAGCAGCAGCAGCAGTAGTTCAGCGAGCCCTCCACCTGCGCTGCCCTCGTTACGGCGACTCCTTTAATGTGAAACAACGCTCTGTGTTAAGAGCTTGTTCCTCTGATCTGCAGGCCCTCAGCGGAAGCCATCGATGATTTAGATCAACCCTAGAAGCCCTATATTCTCTTCCTCCCTCCTCTACAGGAGCCATAGGTGGGTCAGTTAGCTAGTGCTCTCATACATCACTGAAAATGATCAACCGTGCTTTTCCACATTGGCAGTTCAGACAGCCCTCCTCCTCCTTTTCGCCTTCCTTCAATCAGTCACACCTGGTGTCACAATAGTCTCAACATGCATTCAATGTAGCTAAATTATTCAGAAAGCCCCCCCGTCAACTTTAGCTACAGTACCCTTTTATTACATAGTGGAAACTGACCCCCTTTTATTACATTGTGGAAACGGACCCCCTTTTATCACATAGTGGAAACTGACCCCCTTCCTCCTGCCTAATAATGCCAGCCCCCTTTGTCATGTTTTTCTTCCTAACCATTTTCATCAATCATCTGTTCCACGTATATTGCTGCGCCATGCCCTGAGCAGTGCTCCGCTAAATCCTTATCTTGTATCTATATATAAATAGATGGATTTATATATAGATACCATGTGCTAGCATCCTATGGAACAGACGCTACACCCCACCCAGGAATTCCCTTAATCATTTTGCCTTTAATTAATTAGCTAATTCATTAAATTAAGCTCCAAAACTGATTTAAGATACGTTTATGCATCAGGTGTGATGAATAGAAGCAGGGGAGATGGCGGATTCTCCTCTCCTCCTTTGGGGAAGCAGTACCACTCACTAGAGACCATAGATTTGGATATTTAACCATGGATATTTAATCCCCATTTCAATTTTGATTTCATACCAGATACACCACGTTACGCTCCAAGTGCTTTGTGTTAGCAGTTTTGCCTTTGTGACATGCAAAACGATCGCCGACGCTCCTTGATTCATCATTAGTGGCAACCGGATGATTAGTCAGTCGTTCAATTAAATCCCCGGCCTTAACCCAAAGCCGACATTGCATAATGAAATCTGATATTCTCAGTAAGAGATGGCTCGAGACAGCGGGTAACAAATATGCATGCTCTGGAACCGGTGGAGATACACCTCCCCCCTCCTTCAATCTCTCCTCACCACATTCCTCCCTGATGTCTAATTGAAGAAGAGCAGCATTGTGAAATTGAAATCAGTCAAGTCAGAGGATATAGATACCTGGACCATGGATATGCGCCTCTCATCTCCTCGTGCTAATCAGATGTTAATCCCTGGGTTGTAATCTCTCTGTGAGAGATGTTGTCTGGATTGGGAGTGGTGCTCTGCCGCCTGAGAGAGAGGATCGTCTGTACCAGCAGAGAGGTAATCTCATTGCTTACCCCCCTTGCCATTTGCAGTGGGAGCACACACACAGAATAAAACAAATAAGAATGTGCACAGTATAGATTGTCTTGTGATTACATTGCGATTGAGGGGAGTGTCAGCGTTTGTGCATGTTTCAGGTGAGATTCCTGTGTGTGTGTGTGTGTGTGTGTGTGTGTGTAGGGTGGGCTAATGAACATTGCCCTAGGTCTCCAGAAGTAAGATGGTGCTCTGGCTCTGACAGATAACAAACATACTCGCCACAGGGGATGCAGGAAAGTAATGCATCTTGGGAATTGATGAGCCAGTCAATCGTCCACCTTCCCAATCTCCCCTCCATTCCATTCCCAACAATCCCCTGCCATCCCATCTCCAAAGTCCTCATCATTATCAGTATTTATCAATGTTAGCAGCCTTTGAATAAGTCCGGCTGCATTTCACAAAGACAATGAATAACATCAACAAGCAGTGTTTGCTTAGCACACAGCACAGTTCAATGAAGAGATCGATCTACCCTCATTCACATGCTCTGTGGGAGGCAGGAGCAGAGCAGTATGGGGTGCTTGGCTCTCCATGCTATTCCCCTCCAAACAAGATGGGCTCTGTGTACCTGGCTGGTTGCAATAGAGGACAGCCCAGGAAAGGCAAAAAACACATCTATATAGACCCTTGCTCAGCACATTTAGGGTTAAATAAGAATCCACAACCCTCTCTCTACACTTGGAATGTTTACCAGTAGACTTGCAGAGTTATGAGTGCCGTTTGTTCTGTAGCTCCTACTACTGAGGTGTTTTCAGGGCATGGTTACGCTCCAAAATACTTACTCACATTCCTGGGAACGTTGTGGAATTAGGCCATGGAAAGCACGAAGAAGGCCAATTAGGCAGGCTAATATTAGCCACTAACAGTGAAAAACAGTGGGGTTAATAGCTTTTTAGTTCTCCAGCTAATTACCAGCCCACAGCTTCCTCAAAGTCCCACAGAGGATGGGCCTGTGTAAAAAAAGAACCCTAATTGTGTCAACACTGCAGCTTTGGGACAGACTGCACATGGAAAGGGGACAGGTTTGCCTAAAACCCGTGGAATTATTATTATGATAATTTGTTTTACCTTCCTCCATTTGCAGGTTTTTATACCTCTGCCATCAACCCTTTTTTGGGAGGAAATGCCAGTGCTTAAAAGGGCTCATAAAAAGCAGAGAGTAGCTCATCAGTTACTTAAAGAAGAGTTTACTCTGCCGGAGGTGTTGAGTTTGACAGCTTTGTGGCTGCGTAAAAGACCTGGCTTGTATGCTGGCCGTTAGCAGAGCTGGCTCTGGCTGGTGCAGAGAGAGAGATAAAGCCCAGGTGGTTTGCTTACTGTGTGGTGCCGTGCCCATTGTTGCCCTGGCCCTCCCTTGGCACTGGCCAAGTTTCCCTGTGGCAGGCCTGTAGCTGGTGCTGTCAGTGTAATGGATGTCTGCGTCAGCCTGTGCTGCCTATCAGGGACACAAACACTCCCTGTAATGAACTGACTGGCCAAGATTCTACATCCCTGCCTCTCTCTGGACATTTAATTAAAACCCATTGTTTATTGGCCCCAGTCGTATATAGCTATGTCACATCATTGAGACGCTATGTGTATAGAAACAAAGGAGGGTGTGCTGTTGCTCATTTAATTAATGGATGCAGAATAATCATAGTCAATACTGCGGAGTGTTAATTTAAAATTAGCAAACAATCAAGCCTGGCTCTGTTGCTGTTTTTATACCCCACTGAAACACATCTTTACGTTGACATGGTAACATTGTTAGATACACCTTCCGCTCAACCTGCCAATGGACGCAGCTATTGATCAGAGTTAGATGGACTACTGAAATCCATCTAATTGATAAATATTGAATCTACACATTTTAGCTCAGTACCCAAACTGCATGAAGAAAAAATGTATCTTGTTACAAGGAAAACATTCAGTAACATGAAGTAAATGATATCTGATTATTAATACTGTGTGTGGTTACCTCTCTCTCTCTCCATATGAATACTGTCTAGCTACTGTATGAATGGTAGTTGGAGGCGCTGACAGCGCTGGGCTATACAGGATAATAAGACAGAGGCTCAGTCCGAAATAGTTCCCTATTCCCTATATAGTGCACTGCGTTTGATGGGCTCCTGAAAAGTAGTGCACTGTAGGGAATAGGGTGCCATTTGGGATGCAGTGAGACACTTTCTCCAGCAGTGACAGGTTCCGCCAGCCAAGCGCTTTGATGGCAAGATACCACAGATGATCAAAGGCACACAGGCACAGACACACGCATACACACACATGATAACATAAGCACTATACACACACACACACGTACACATGGATTTTGTTTTGTAGATATGTGGTAGTAGAGTAGTGGCCTGAGGGAACACACTAAATGTGTTGTGAAATCTGTTGTTAAATGTAATGTTTGTTTAATTGTATATAACGGCCTTAATTTTGCTGGACCCCAGGAAGAGTAGCTGTCAGGTCCTGACTATAGGGAGGCCTCTAGCCATCTTTATGTTAGTTTGGAGGTTACTGTCAGGGCCTGACAGAGGGGAGGTTTCTAGGAAAATATATGTTTGGTTTTGTTGGTCCCCAATTAGATGCAGCTGCCCTGCATTGTCTCTAATTGGGGATCCTACTTAAACCTGTGTGTGGGTTATTGTTTGTGCATGTCGCACATCAGTTCATGGTTTCTTCTTTTCCTTTTGTTGCTTTTATTATACTGAAAATAAAATATGTCGATTGACTACAGCTCTGTGCCTTGGGTCCTGCCTACCACCAGCCGTGACAGTAGCTGCTGCCTTGGCTAAAGGCGATCCATAATAAATACAAATGCAAGGCCCCAGAAAGTGAAATAGGATCTCTTGCCTACAAATTAAGGACAACTCTCTCCATTGACTATACGGTAATTCTCTCCAAATTAGATACGGTATGTTATCCCAAAAGGGCCCTAGTAAGAAACAATATCAAAACATCAATCAAAGCACAAGTTATTAGATGGCATTTAAGATGGTCATAACAAAGTCTTGTCAATTCAGACTTCAGATACTTCAGATACAATCCTGTCTTATCATATGCTGTTTTAACCTTCTTCCTGATAACTTAAACAGTATGAACACAAAGTACTCGTCTGGTTTGTACCTTAAATATTCCATTATTATGAAGTGAAGTGACCTTTAAGGAAGGTAACATTTAATAGATGCTTAAATGTAAGAGTAAACAGTATTTTACTACGGCAAGTATTGCCCATCCCTTATTCAGGGCCTGTCTACCTCCTCAGGTCCTGCAGGCCAGAGTCTCCTGCAAGGCTTTATGTTCTACATTAAAACCCTACATATCATGGAAGTGTGAGAGGGACCTAAGTAGCGCCCCACTGGCCGTCTCATTTTGACGTCCCATTTATTTTAATAAACAAAAACGATTATCCCTCTCTGCTCCTCCTTATCCATACAGCCACCCCTCCTCTCCTATGTTTATCTTGGTCGGTCTGTCTAATTGTCAGGCTCAGCCCATTGCTTCTCTATGTAGCCATGGTCAGAGTCTGACAGGTCTATTATTTCTGTTTCTGGTGGTGGGTTGTGTTGGATCCCTAATTAGAGGCTGCTGCAGTGCATTGTCTCTAATTAGGGATCCTACATATGTTTGTATGTTCCACACCGGGGTTGTGGGTCATTGTATATATCCTACATGTCTTGAATGTCAGTGCAAATTAAGTGTATTCTCTGTTGTTTAATAGATCATCTTTATTGTTTTTGTATAGTTCTGACCAGTATAGTTTATGTTAATAAACTTGGATGTCGAACTTCAACTGCGCTGCACCTTGGTCTCTCACCATCCCGACGCGTGACACTAATGTATTTGCATGTCTGCCTGTATGTGTGTACAGTATATACAGTAGCAGTCAAAAGTTTGGACACACCTACTCAGGGTTTTTCTTTATTTATTTTATACATTGTAGAATAATAGTGAATACATAAAAAACTATGAAGTAACACATACGGAATGATTTAGTGACCAAAAAGGTGTTAAACAAAATATATTTTATATTTGAGATTCTTCTAAGTAGCCACCCTTTGCCTCCTCCTCCATGCTTCACGGTGGGAACTACACGTGCGGAGATCATCCGTTCACCTACTCTGTGTATCACAAAGACACAGCGGTTGTAACCAAAAATCTCACATTTGGACTCATCAGACCAAAGGACAGATTTCCACTGGTCTAATGTCCATTGCTCGTGTTTCTTGGCCCAAGCAAGTCTCTTCTTCTTATTGGTGTCCTTTAGTAGTGGTTTCTTTGCAGCAATTTGACCATGAAGGCCTGATTCACACAGTCTCCTCTGAACAGTTGATGTTGAGGTGTGTTTGTTACTCTGCAAAGCATTTATTTTAGCTGCAATTTCTGAGGCTAGTAACTCTAATACAGTATATACATATATATATACAGTTGAAGTCGGACGTTTACATACACCTTAGCCAAATAAATGTAAACTCAGTTTTTCACAATTCCTGACATTTCATCCTAGTAAAGATTCCCTGTCATAGGTCAGTTAGGATCACCACTTTATTTTAAGAATGTGAAATGATTTAGAGAGAATGATTTATTTCAGCTTTTATGTATTTCACACATTCCCAGTGGGTCAGAAGTTTACATACACTCAATTAGTATTTGGTAGCATTGTCTTTAAGTTGTTTAACTTGGGTCAAACGTTTCGGGTAGCCTTCCACAAGCTTCCCACAATAAGTTGGCCCATTCCTCCTGACAGAACTGGTGTAACTGAGTCAGGTTTGTAGGCCTCCTTGCTCACACACGCTTTTTCAGTTCTGCCCACAAATTTTCAATAGGATTGAGGTCAGGGCTTTGGGATGGCCAATCCAATACCTTGACTTTGTTGTCCTTAAGCCATTTTGCCACAACTTTAGAAGTATGCTTGCGGTCATTGTCCATTTGGAAGACCCATTTGTGACCAAGCTTTAACTTCCTGACTGATGTCTTGAGATGTTGCTTCAATATACCCACATAATTTTCCTTCCTCATGATGCCATCTATTTTGTGAAGTGCACCAGCCCCTCCTGCAGCAAAGCTTCCCCCACAACATGATGCTGCCACCCCCGTGCTTCACGGTTGGGATGGTGTTCTTCGGCTTGCAAGCCTCCCCCTTTTTCCTCCAAACATAACAATGGTAATTATGGCCAAACAGTTATATTTTTGTTTCATCAAACCAGAGGACATTTCTCCAAAAAGTATGATCTTTGTCCCCATGTGCATTTGCAAACCGTAGTCTGGCTTTTTTATGGCAGTTTTGGAGCAGTGGCTTCTTCCTTGCTGAGCGGCCTTTCAGGTTATGTCGATATAGGACTCGTTTTACTGTGGATATAGATACTTTTGTAGCTGTTTCCTCCAGCATCTTCACAAGGTCCTTTGCTGTTGTTCTGGGATTGATTTGCACTTTCTCTGGAGTGATGAATCACGCTTAACCATCTGGCAGTCCGATGGACAAATCTGGGTTTGGCGGATGCCAGGAGAACGCTACCTGCCCGAATGCGTAGTGACAACTGTAAAGTTTGGTGGACTAGGAATAATGTCCTGGAGCTGTTTTTCATGGTTTGGTTCCAGTGAGGGGAAATCTTAATGCTACACCATACAATGACATTCTAGACGATTCTGTGCTTCCAACTTTGTGGCAACAGTTTGGGGAAGGCTATTTCCTATTTCAGCATGACAATGCCCCCATGCACAAAGCGAGGTCCATACAGAAATGGTTTGTCGAGATTTGTATGGAAGAACTTGACTGACCTGCACGAACACCTTTGGGGTGAATTGGAACGCCGACGGCAAGCTAGGCCTCAGTGCCCTATCTCACTAATGCTTGTGACTGAATTGAAACAAGTCCCTGCAGCAATGTTCTAACATCTAGTGGAAAGCCTTCCCAGAAGATTGGAGGCTGTTATAGCAGCAAAGGGGGGACCAACTCCATGTTAATGCCCATGATTTTGGAATAGTGTCCACATACGAGCAGGTGTCCACATTATTTTGGTGATCTAGTGTATAGTTTATGAGACTGTGCATGTGTATGTGAAGCAGAGGGGGAATATCACCAAAGGGAAATGTACGAAGCAAAGAGAAATAAATTGATTGGTGTTTTAACTCAACCAGAGCGTGAGGAATCCTGTGTGAACCTAAAATGACTGCATTTTAATGCAGCAGGCAATCTAGTGGTGGCCATGAGCCGTGGTATTACCAGTTAACCCGTTCCTCAAGTGCTACAGATTTCTTGATCACATGGGATGCCTGTGTGATATATACGATAAGAATGTACAATGTTACCCACAAGACTGATGAGAACCTTCAGATGACCATAGTACTACCAGTTAACACTTTGTACAGACGCTGAAGCTGACTGGTTATCTGGGATGTATGGCTGGGCCTGAGGTATGGGGGATGTACAGTATGCAGGGTAACCATGTGACTGGTGATGAAAGCCTGCAGGTGTCCATGAGTCACACCCTTTCTATCCAGTCACAGTATAATAATAATTTGGTTGGTTCTTATATCTGTCTTATTACACATATACAAGTATGTATTAATACCTATGTGTGAATTGGAAATGTGTTTTTTCCTTATCCCAACTCTTCCTGAGACACCCTCGGAGAGGCAACCCTGGAGCAATTAGGGTTAAGTGCCTTGCTCAAGGGCACAGACAGATTTTTCTCTGGGATTCGAAATAGCAACCTTTTGGTTACTGGCCGAACGCTCTAAACACTAGGCTGCCTGCCGCCCTGTAGAAATATCTGCCTGGTTATCTAAGATCTATGTACTGTACTAGACCTATGTGACTGGTGATGAAAACCTCCAGGTGGTCATAAACTGTAGTATTACTAGTTAACCCTTTACACTGACAATAGAGATATCTGCCTGGTTATCTGTGATCTATAGATTCTACGTACTTTAGTGATGAGAAGCCGTCTTTGTCACACGGTTACATGAAAACGGCAAGTCTTGCATTATAGCCTCTTGCATAACCATAAGGACTGCCTCCAAAATTACATATCAAGTGTCTGATTGAAAATCACTTAAAAGCAAAATGTTAAAAATGTACAATTTTTATACACGGCACATTAATAAGGGGTCTGAGTTGAAAGAATGGACTCCTAGAGAGAAGAATACAGTCCTGCCTTAAACACAAAGGTACCCTTTTTTCAAAATGCCAGTCTTCAAACGTCTTCGGTGCAGGATAATCTAGTGGAGGGTTTTCAACCCATATACTGTAAGTCCAGTATAATATCCATACGTTTGAAACTTCCCATCCGCATAAAACACACACACAGTGGAGAGACATCAGGGAACCTGTCTAATGTAGAGTGGAGGCTTGTTGAAAACCTCCCCCTCACATACTGTACTCCATGCTCTCCTCTCTACTGTAAGGAGCCACAGGAGCAGAGCAGTGTCTCTAAGTCATGCAGCTGCCCAAGTCATTAATCTGGCTTTGGGCTTGTTAAGAAGCCCACACTATTCATTCTAAGAGTATAGTGCCACCCGTCCATTCATTTTATAATGGGAGTGATGTCCCGGGCTAAGTAGGAGCAGGAGTTCATGGGGCAGATTTATGGCAGACCCAAACACTAGCTTTTAGCATCCATCCCATCCTCCCCTCCCCCTCTCCTCCCTTCCCTTCCTCACTTAGGGAGTGATAAATAAGGCACTACAAATCAGACACACTTTTTAAAATCATGCTCACACGCACACGATTTAGAGACTGGACCGGAAATAACACAAAAACTGTTACCATCACACAAAGAAGGGTCCAGACGTAACACAGCCATGAAACGTTCACATTTTCATTAACCCTGATTAACTGCACCAAGGGTACAAGAGGGAAAAGATTGACTTCGGCATGTGTTTATAGCGGTTGATTCGAGGACCACAGGTTCTCTAGAGGCTGGTGCTCGAGGGGAACGTGTGTGTGTGTGTGTGTGTGTGTGTGTGTGTGCATGTGTGTGTGGTCCCTGTAGTCCTTAATTTAGCCGTTCCATTGAACACTTTGGAGGCACTGCAAAATGTACAACATACTAATGTATTCCTAGTAGCCTCGCCGAGCCACAAGGTTAAGAGCCTTCTCTATATTTAAAAGCTTTCAAATGGTGACAGGTTTTTTCACCATGACCAAATTGTTATTTTTATTTTTTATTTAACTAGGCAAGTCAGTTAAGAACAACTTCTTATTTACAATGACGGCCTACCCAGGCCAAACCCTCCCCTAACCTGGACTACGCTGGGCCAATTGTGCGCCGCCGTGTGGGACTCCTGATCACGGCCGGTTGTGATACAGCCCGGGATCGAACCAGGGTCTGTAGTGACGCCAATGAGATGCAGTGCCTAAGACCGCTGCTCCACTCGGGATCCTAATAAAAATATAGTACACTTCTCAAGGGCTACAGAGGGTAGTTCACCGTGGTGATATTGAAAACAAGTCAATTCTAATCATGTAAACTATCTGTGTGTTTGATTAGTGGATGGATCAATATGGGGAAGAATGAGGATCCATTGACATTCACATTTTTCAATTTAACTGGATTATCATTGTCTCCTTTTGCTCCATGAAAATGCCTAGGCTTTTTGTCTGTGTGCCTTAGACACTTCTCTGCCCTTCACTGAGTAATGGAAGAGAGGGAGCCATTAGTATCCCCACTAGCCCCTACTGGCTCCCATCCCCTGTCCCCTTCCCCACTGTCCTCGCTCCCTTCATCACCTCCACTCTCCCCTTCCCCATGCTGCCCAAGTCAATTTGGCTAATGGGCACAGCCCTTGTGCAACTGAAGAGAACAGAACCCACTCAAACACAACAACACTAACACTCACGCACGCCTGACACACACACATACACACACGCACGCCTGACACACACACATACACACACGTACGCCTGACACACACACATACACACACTCACGCCTGACACACACACATACACACACGCACGCCTGACACACACACATACACACACGCACGCCTGACACACACACATACACTCACGCACGCCTGACACACACACATACTCACACGCACGCCTGACATACACACATACACACACTCACGCACGCCTGACACACACACATACACACACTCATGCACGCCTGACACACACACATACACACACTCACGCACGTCTGCAACACACACATACACACACTCAGGCACGTCTGCAACACACACATACACACACTCACGCACGCCTGACACACACGCACACACACACGCACGCATGCCTGTTGTGCTTCACCACACTGTGTGTGTTGGTGGACCATTTCAGTTTGCCAGTGATAGGAGTGGGCTGAGCACGTACCCTTGTGGGGCCCCAGTGTTGAGGATCAGTGAAGTGGAGGTGTTGTTTCCTACCTTCACCACCTGAGAGCGGCCCGTCAGGAAGTCCAGGACACAGTTGCACATGGCGGGGTTCAGACCCAGGGCCTCAAGCTTAATGGTGAGCTTGGAGGATAGTATGGTGTTGAATGCTGAACTATAGTCAATGAACAGCATTCCTACATAGGTATTCCTCTTGTTCAGATGGGATAGGGCAGTGTGCAGTGTGATGGCGATTGCATCGTCTGTGGATATATTGGGGTGGTAAGCAAATTGAAGTGGGTCTAAGGTGACAGGTAAGGTAGAGTGATATGATCCTTAACTAGCCTCTCAAAGCACTTCATGATGACACAAGTGAGTGCTACAGGGCGATAGTCATTTAGTTCAGTTACCTTTACTTTTTTGGGTACAGGAACAATGGTGGCCATCTAGAAGCATGTGGGGACAGCAGACTGGGCTAGAGAGGGATTGAATATGTCCGTAAACACACCAGCCAGTTGGTCTTCGCATGCTCTTAGGACGCGGCTAGGGATGTCGTCTTTGGCGGCAGCCTTGCGAGGGTTAACACACTTAAATGTCTTACTCACGCCGGAGTGAATAACTAAACTGTTTGTATTCTGCCGTATTCCCAGTCACTTTGCCATGGTTAAATGCGTTGGTTCACGCTTTCAGTTTTGCGCGAATGCTGCCATCAATCCACAGTTCTGGTTAGGGTAGGTTTTAATAGTCACAGTGGGTATATCTCCTATACATTTCCTGATAAAGTCAGTCACCGTTTAGGTATACTCATCGATATTATTTTCGGAAGCTACCAGGAACATATCCCAGTCCGTGTGATCAAAACAATCTTGAAGCGTGGATTCCGATTGGTCAGACCAGCGTTGAATAGTCCTTTGCATGGGTACTTCCTGTTTGAGTTTCTGCCTATAGGAAGGGTGGAGCAAAATGGAGTCGTGGTCAGATTTGCCGAAAGGAGGGCGGGGGAGGGCCTTAAAGGCATCCCGGAAGTCGGAATAGCAATGGTTGAGTGTTTTAGCAGCACGGGTACTACAGTCTATGTGTTGATAGAACTTCGGCAGCCTTTTTCTCAAATGTGCTTTGTTAAAATCCCCAGCTACAATAAATGCAGCCTCAGGCTAAGTGGTTTCCAGTTTGCATAAAGTCCAGTGAGGTCCAACTGGCTGGACCGACTCAGACAGTATATCCCAAGAGAGCCATGTTTCCGTGAAACAGAGTATGTTACAGTCCCTGATGTCTCTCTGGAAAGAAACCTGTTATCTAGAGACTAAACATTAGCAAATATTATACTCGGATGCGTTGGGTGGTGTGCGCACCTCCTAAGTACGACCAGCAGGCTGCTCCAAGTACCTCTCCTCCGCCGGTGTTGTTTTAGGTCGGCCTCTGGAATCAGTTCAATTGCTCTGGGGGGAGCGAACAAAGGATCCGCTTCGGAAAAGTCGAATTCCTGGTCGTAATGCTGTTAGTGCTGGTGAGTTACTGCCGCTCTGATATGCAATAGTTCTTCCCGGCTCTATGTAATAACACAACACATTTCTGGGCTACAAATGTAAAAAAGAATACATAAAAAAACAAAATACTGCAAAGTTTCCTAAGAGCTAGTCGCAAGGCAGCCCTCTCTGTCGGTGCCATTTTTTGATGAGTGCACAGATATGAGCTGGGAGATAAGAGGGGCTAGTAGAGCACTGAAAGGAAGGGTGGGTGGGAGGTGAGTGAGGTGGGGTGGGGGGCGGGCATTTGCACTCATCACCCGGTTCAGTACACTTCCCATAGAGATGGCATGGCGTGTAATTTCCCACTTGAACGAGGATAGAGATATTCCTGATATTCCCTCTCAGTGCCCTTGGCTGTACCGTCGCTATCGGACGGGCCCGTCCGTCAGATCTCATCGGGAGGCAGGCGTTGTTAGATCTGAGGGGGAAATGCTATGACACGTCGATCCTCTGACCTCTGATCCCCTTAGTCTGGGACGTGCGTCAGACACACACACTACCCTGATCACAGGGCACAGGACAAGCTGTATGTGGTGTGTGTCACTTTGCGCTGGAGTGGATGGAAGTGTGAACGGAGTCTGCATGTTTTAAGAGTCAGAGCTCCAGTATCGCCCCTCTGTGATGCCCAGTGGGCATGAGTTGGCATGACCCCCTGAACTCTATGCCAACGCTTCACTTTGTGTATCTGTTCGTTGTAGGAGGATCCATTCACTCATCCCCTTAAAGTCTTTGTTTTCCCTAATGCAGATAGAAACATATGCCTGGATTCTGGCTTCCTATTCTGTGAGTCACTCGTACCTCTCTGTTCTGGGACAGCACTCACAGAAGTCTAATTAGACCTTTCCTTCATTCAGTGTCACTCCTCAACTTCAAAAGCAAAGCCATCCACTATGGAGAGGAGGATACCATGTTAAACCCTAGAAGTCTTCTCCGTACCGTTTGCAGTTCAAGCCACATGACAGTTTCTGCAAGCATTTCCCAAGTTTTCAAATGTGTTCCTTCAACTTCACTTCGGTCAGAGTAGTTTCTTCACTAATCACTCTGTCTCTCTGCTTAAAATGCTAGATGGTTATGCTAATAAAAAACATGTATTCAGACTTCCTAATTCAATGGCTGTTGAATATTTGAATTGCGAATATTATTTTAAACTGTGCGTTTTTGGATACAATAGTGGGAATATCTGTCATATTGGGTAAAATACATTCTCTCTGTCTGATGCATGCACCCACAAAAACTCCAGCTAGCACATAACGTTCTGAGAACCATATGTTTCTTAGAGCTTGGTGAGAACTTGGTTAATCCTATGATTCTTTTACATACAACCTTCACACAACTTTCTGGGAATGGTGAAGGAAAGTTGCTGGGCTTGGGAACATTCTCATAATCACATCAAATCAAATTGTATTTGTCACATGAGACGAATACAACAGATGTGGACCTTACCGTGAAATGCTTACTTACAAGCCCTTAACCAACAATGCAGTTTTTAGAAAAATAAGAGTTAAGAAAAATATTTACTAATAAACTGAAGTAAAAAATAAAGGGGCAACAATAAAATAACAATAATGAGGCTATACACTATACTATAGGCTATCAACTGACCTACCTGGTTAACTAAAGGTGAAATAAAAAATAATACAAATAAAATACAGGGGGAACCGGTACCAAGTCAATGTGTGGAGGTACAGGTTAGTCGAGGTAATTATGTACATGTAGTTCAAAGTTCAAACATGGTTACATTTAATTCAAATTCTGGTAATGTTCTAGGAACGTTCTCCAACTGTTTTGACACACAGAACACAAGCTCCCATGGGGTTCCATTTAATGTAATTTTTACTACATCCTGGGAAATTTCTCAAAAATGGTGTGACTGTGATGTTCACAGGTTCAGAGAATGAATGACTCTCTTTTATGTCAGTTCTTGGCAATATTCCCAAAAATATAATTGTACACATTAACATCAATAAGTTGTAGAAGCAGGGTGGCTAGGATAAACTCTGAGGGGTGGCCAGTCCTCTTCTGGCTGTATATGCGTATGAATAAACAGCGAGTAGCAGCAGTGTAAAAAATGAACAGCTTTGTCTGCGTATCCATCCTGGTGGCGCAGTGGACTAATTCCATGGATAGAGAACATAATATTATAGGTTTGAATCTCACTTTTGCTGTGTACCAATAAAAAAGTTTATATTATGACTACATTTTGTGATGTTTTTGTTCATTTTAGTCTTCAGCAAGTTTTTGTTCATGCACATAATCTTTTTCTTTCACTTGAGAAATACTGCACCAAGTATTTTAGCTAGATGTAAAATTGTGCGAATTAGACCTCCTCGTCAAAAACGTTAATGAAAGATTTCTTTATTTATCTTAGATCAATTCAGACTATTTTGAGGGTGTGTTTCTGGCTATGTTGTTGCTACAGTGGCTCAAGAGGGACAAACAACAGTAAAACTGCCACATATTTCTTGTTTTTCAAGCAAAGGTCTTTAGGAATTATGAGAGCACAGCCGATCGCTTCACCTATCTGAGTTCTGCTAAGAGAAATTAATTTCCGTGTGTCCTATCTTTGCTTGGAGTTTTACAAAATGTACCCTAAGCTAGCAGTGTTATTAAAAGTCTTATTGAAACATTCAGTGAAAGTTTTAAGGAAGCTATTCAAAAAACTCCAGAGTGTTAATAAAACCTCCCAGGAAAACATTCAACGAACCAGAGTAGAACATTCTTAGAACCTCTCTGAAACCTCCCCAAAAAATGTTACCAGAACAGTAAAAAAAACACACACACAGCATACATAAACAGAGCTTGTATTTTTAAGCTGTGTTTTGCTTCAAGTAGCATCAAGTAGTCTCCACTGACAAGGCCATTCAACAGCCCCAAAGAGCCTGGTCACATGACTGAAGGAGATCCTCACTGTGAATGTGAAAAGCCTCTCTCCACTCCACACCCTCCTGCCTATTAACAATCCACTAGGAATTCAACTATCATCACAATACAACAAAGCACAAACACAAACAAACAGCCTCTCCTCTACACCTCAATAAAACACACTCAGGCCATACTCAGGCTGTGGTTGGCCAACCCAGTCCATTAATCAGTAGCTCTGTGTGTGTGAGTGCATCTCCCTCTAAAAGCTGCATGTGTCCTACTTTACCAGGCTAAACACTAAACAACCCGTCCATGTCTCATTTACCATCTTACTTCATTCCCTAAATTGTCTGGATTGTGCCTTCTCTCATGAACCCCCGAAGCACTCCGCACTCATTAAGGTCATTCCTCACAAATTAAAATTGATCTGTTAAAAATCGGCAACGCCACAAGACTCCTGGGACATAAAAATAACATGTTTTTCTGACTGTGCTCTGAGTCGGTGCTGGAGGGGAGCAGGAGGCTTGGAATTGGCAGCTCTATGCTCTCTGAGCGAGCACCTCCTCAATTAGAGCTAAGCTCAGACATCAATAGGATCAGAGGAGAGTTTTGGCTGCTTCTCTTATCCTGCCCAGGGACACCATTGTGACAGGCTGCGTCGCAGACCGTTCCACATGGAGACCAGGCAGAGGAAGCTTGTGCAGGCATTGTGGGGAGAACCATTGTCAAATGCTCCTTTCCACCTGCAAGGCCAATGGAAAAAACTATCCATGCAAAGACATGGCTATCCATCTATTATAAAAGAAAGCTAAGGATTTTCTTCTCCACCCGGGCATTGAATTATAGAGACACACAGTATCAGTCAGTGACAGTGTCCATAACTTAAGAGACAAGCTGCTGTCTCAGAATGGGGTCCCCCTGGGTTTAGTAGAGGTCTGGCCCCTCCTCAACCCAACAGCGGAGCTTCATACTGCTCCTTATAACCAGACAGCATAGCAATCAGATCCGTCTCTTTAAACTCTCCCTCTGTAATCAACTCTAGGTTCCGCAGTCATGGAAATGATGATTCATGCACACAATTGTGTTGTGTTCATTTTCTTTTGATTGCATTTCCATTTAGAATGAGACACAGCTAAACAGAATTAAACCCCATTGTTTGTTGGCGATCACCACATGCTGAAGCTGTTAGATCAGGTCGAAATGCAAAAGTTTCTACTTTTCTACAATAACTTTTCTACAATATCTTTTCTACTTTGTCATAAGGAGTGTTTCTGGTCATCCTCTTTCCTGTAAAGATGTACTGCAAGGTAGGGGGGCGGCAGGTAGCCTAGTGGGGCGGCAGGTAGCCTAGTGGTTAGAGTGTTGGGCCTGTAACTGAAAGGTTGCTGGATCGGATCCCCGAGCTGACAAGGTAATAATCTGTCGTTCTGCCCCTGAACAAGGCAGTTAACCCACTGTTCCTAGGCCGTCATTGTAAATAAGAATTTGTTCTTAACTGACTTGCCTAGTAAAATAAAGGTTAAATAAAATAAAAATAAATAGGGGCTAAAGAAAAGAGAGCCTAGTCTTTGCCCTTGGACATGAATAAAGGTCTCCTTTCTCTGGATCTCATTTATTCATAAAATGACAAACCATTGAGTTTAGTCAGAAATGTCAGTAAACCAATTCATAAACCTCTTTTTTTTTTAAATAAATTTGTCTCAATGGACAATACACAATCTCAAGTCAAGGGCAAACATGGTTCAGCAGGCCATTCAAATCATTTTATTTAACCTGAGGCTGTATAGGGTATATGGTCCTGACACAGCGCAGGCAAGTGGACCCAAATGCGGACACAGAGGCAGAGTAGATTCCAATAGAAGATATGATATTTAATGGGTAGACAATCTCGTAGTCGGATAGCACGGCAGAGGTACACTGGGGTAGGCAGACTCATTGGTCGGTGGACAGGCAGAAGGCGATAGTCGAGGCAGAAGAGCTGAGGTACAAAGGAGTAGGCAGGCTCGTAGTCGGGAAAAACAGGCAGATATTGACACCGGGGAAAAAACAGAACTGAACACGGGTAACGGGGAAAAACACTGGTAACATGGAACGCTGGAAAACGACTGTACGGGACAAGACGATCTGGCAACTGACAGAACAGAGAACAGGGGTTAAATACACAGAGTACTAATGGTGAATAGTCTATCACAGTGCCATCCGTTTTGTTACCAAAGCCCCATATACTACCCACCACTGTGACCTGTATTCTCTCGTCGGCTGGCCCTCACTACATATCCGTCGCCAAACCCACTGGCTCCAGGTCATCTATAAGTCTTTACTAGGTAAATCCCCGCCTTATCTCAGCTCTCTGGTCACCATAGCAACACCTACCCGTAGCATGCGCTCCAGCAGGTATATCTCACTGGCCACCCCCAAAGCCAACACCTCCTTTGGCCGCCATTCCTTCTAGTTCTCTGCTGCCAATGACTGGAACAAATTGCAAAAATCCTTGAAGCTAGAGGTTCCTATCTCCCTCACTAACTTTAAGCATCAGCTGTCAAAGCTGCTTATCGATCACTGCACCTGTATATAGCCCTTCTGTAAATAGCCCATCCTACTACCTCATCCCCATATTTTTTTTTTAAACTTCCGCTCAATTTTGCACTCCAGTATCTCTATTTGCACATCATCAATTGCACACTCCATCATTCCAGTGATTATGCTAATCTGTAATTTATTTCGCCACTATGGCCTATTTATTGTCTTCCTAACCTTACTGCATTTTGCACTACATTTGCACTCTGTATATAGATTTTCTATTGTGTTATTGACTGTACGTTTGTTTATTTCCCATGTGTAACTCTGTGTTGTTGTTTTATGTCGCACTGCCTTGCTTTGTCTTGGCCAGGTCGCAGTTGCAAATGAGAACTTGTTCTCAATTGACCTACCTGGTTAAATAAAGGTGAAATAAAAAAAATAAAAAAATAGGGAACACCTGGTGGAGACAAGACAACAGGTGAAACATCTCAGGGTGTGACAGGTCCGTACAGTACGGCACTTGAGCAATTGATCACAACTACACTCATACATCACAAACATAAGTGAACACATCTATAAATCTAAGAATCTCGTTAAATTTTGTATTGGAAGCAACTCATGTTGAATCCCATGGGTAACCAGACTTAATGCAGTGGTCTGTTGGGAATGTAATAATTGGAACATTTTGTGTAAGTGCAAACTTCCCCTATGATTTCAACGTAGAAACAGAACGTCTTGTTTTTTTAAAGTGCTGCTAACGCAACACACAAAGTCGTGCTGAAATGCAGCTGACTACAGTCTTTCTGTATCTGGAAGAGCTGGAGGGGAGTCGAGGGAGAGGAGCGTCACGTTGCACATCTCTTCAGGGAATACGGTAATTGGGGCATTTTGTGAACAGAGATGAGTCACCCTACTCTACTTCTCTCTCCTCTTCCTCCTCCTCCTCCTCCTCCTCCTCCTCCTCCTCCTCCTCCTCCTCCTCCTCCTCCTCCTCCCTTAATCTGACTTTTTCTACAAGTGGAGAAAAAACTGCAGGTATATGTGAGAGTCAGGAAGAGGGGAGAAAGCTTGACAAGCTTGTAGATTTGTATGACTATCTGAGCAAGGCATAGGTGCCATAGTAGTGGAGGTGAGGGGAATTTAAGGGTCCAATGCAGCCCTTTTCATCGCAATATGAAATCATTTCTGGGTAACAATTAAGTACCTTACTGATATTGTTTTCAGTTAAAATGGTCAAAAAGAAACACAAATTGCTTCTAAGCAAAGGGCAATTTAGCTTGGACTGTCTGGGAGTGGTCTGAGTAGGGAGGGGAAAACTGAAAACTAGCTGTTATTGGCAGAGAGGTTTTGAACTCTATTTCTTATTGGTATATTAACACATTTTCTGCTTGGTGATGTCACAATGGAAAGCCAAAACTCCATCCCACCATAACAGGATGAAAATCCAGGCAGTTTTTCAAACAGCTCGAACACTAAAAGGGCATTATTAAAATGCTCCCAATCTCACAGTATTATTCCAACCTCATTGTGTGTGACTATGTGCTCTCCGAAGCCCTGATAAAAGCTTTGCAGGAAGGAATGGTAAATCATAACATGCTTTTAAGTGGCCGAAGAAAAGGCATGCTTTGCTGATGCTACTGAGATGGTGCTCATGAATAATATGAGACTTATTATGATAACAAACATTACTGATGCCTTTTTCAATTATGCTTCAAGTCACCAAGGGGACAAGTCCATGACATTGTGAAAATCTCGCCCCCTGTCCATTGTTGCTCTGCTCTGATAGTACTCCCTTATGCTGAGATTGAGACATTTACATATGGTTAACTCTATAAATGTATATTTTAATATTCACAAATGCCCACATTTTGCTTACGTTGGTATTCAAACATTCACACAGTTATTTCATCCAGTTTAACAAGAATCCCATCATGCCGGCCCCACATAAATAAGGGTTGGAGGGCTTTCAAAGAGAGTACACCAACCCACAAAACACAAACTTTAAATCCATTTTCCTCTCTACTAAAAAATCACTCCAACCAACAACACTTGTATTGCAATGGGCTATAAAAAGCGAGGGAAAGCCTTTTGTAGCATGGCATGGAAAGGGGATTGTCACGGATCCCCCCGGTTCTGTTGCTCATTCCATGCACCAGTGCCGGAGCTCTACGTCACCGGCCTCTAGAAATTAATGAACTGTGTCATTACACACGCCTGGTTCCCATTCCCCACTAATTAGTACTTGTATAATTGTGCCCTTTGTTCACCACTGTGTTCTCGATTATTGTTCCCATGTCCGTTGGGCTTGTGAGTACCTGTGCTTTGTTGTTTTGGCTCTCGTGCTGCGTGTTTTGTGCACTGGTTGTAATACGGGTCTCCTCCCATGTACTGGAGTGCAAATGTAATTACGTGTATGATTGGCTATTTTGGGTCTCGTCCCGTGTAGTTATTCGAGGTTCTCTTCACTCTTTTGTTTTGGGCTTCGTCCCCGAGCCATTACTGTACATGTATATCTGTTGTATTGTGTGGGTGGTGTATAAAAAAAAAAAACTACTACGTATTCCTGCGCCTGTCTCCCGATCCTCTATACGACGTGACAGGAATAAAAACAACCCAAAATGTATTTTAAGCTAACTATATTTCATAAGTATGAGAAAAAAAGGCAACTTTCTTATTGAAACTCCATAATGCAACCTTTGAGAAACAGGCTGTGCTTTTTTGATCATAAGTGCTTTTTTTATCCATTCAAAATGGATTATGCAACCAAGTTACAATCCAGAGCGTTATCTGCTCTACAACTCAAACAAATATATCCCTGTTTTGTGTTTGAATGGTATTCAGTCTATTTGGGACCATTGAATCCTGCTGAGTTGCGTATTTAAAGGTCACGACTGACTACACCCGCTCCATCCGCCTGGGAGAACAACCACGTCCAAAGTGGGACAAGGGCTGATCTTGAGTTTGGGAACAATGGTGTGGTTCTGTGGTCCAGAACCACACCGTTGAGGGGCGATGGGAGTGCTTCCCCTCCTGAATGCCTGGCCAGTAGTAGATCCTCTAAGCAGCTTGTAGAGTGCTTGCCTAAAAGTAGCTCCACACAGGCATTGAAACCCAGGACGCCTCTCCAGAGCTCACTTTACGAGGGAGAAAAAACAGATCCATTTCTCTGTCTAATGAGGACCCTTGTGCCAGTGCGTGCCAAATGTATTAAACCCCAACAAAAGAGCCAAGCTGTAAACGTACTCTCGTCCTCAACAACAACCTCTTGCATGGAGAATGCAGCCACTTCAATTAATAGAGACTTGTTTCACTTTTTGAAAACAGCAATTCTTGATGCTGAGGAACAGTACTGCTTGTACTTTACCTAACTCCTTGATTGAATAGGTGTGGAGATTAACATATATATGATATAAAGGATAAATAACAATTGTATAATCCACCCTCAGGTCCACCCACTCTAAATTCCTTACCAATCACAAAAATGTAGCTATATAGTTCTAGGCCAATGAGGTGTCTGAATGAACAATCAGACCATGATGATCTCTGAAAGTTGGCTATGAAAAAAGCAGTTATTTGGGTGTAATTGCAGTGGGAAATCAGGTAGAGTGATTAGTAACAGCACAAAGTAAAGAAAATAACACTTAATAAATGGATCACTACAATGTTAAACTGAGAGATCTCCTCCTAAGATTAGGGTTTTCCATGAATTACTCACTCTTAAAAGAAAAACCTCTACACTGTTCAGATCGTTTTCCAAACATTGCCTGAAGATATTCAAAACATGAGGTTTGCGATGTCTGGTCCTCTGCACAAGACTGTCTCTAATCCTGTCAGGTGTGAACTTTGAACTCTCCGAGCTGAGGTGAGACAGGTGCACACAGGGCCAGCCACAGACGATCTGTGTTTCATGTATCTTTTTGATCATCCCTGAATGTGCTCTTTTCACACATACATGTGGCCTCGGCCCAGACCCAAATACACCAGCCACACATGCCACCCACACAGGGAGCCCCAGACCAGCCCACCACAGCCCAGGCCGGCCTGTGACCCCCCAGCACACGGTACATGTAGCAGGCGGGCGGCATGAGCTAGCTTGTTTAACCAGAAACATGAGCTGTTTCCCTGGCCCGGGCTCTCTAATTAAATATGGCTACGGCCGATAAACTCTCAGCAGCCATGTCTGCACGGGACCGCACTTTCTACAGGCTCTTTTGGGTGGAAAATTAATTTTAACTCTGCGTCCTGTCGCTAACGCTGATGAGTTGGCCAGAAGATCCCATTAGACTGTGTTTTTACTGCAGCCAGTAGGGCGCGTTTATACAATAATAGCCCTAAATGGAGTACGCAGTGGGAGTAAGTTGCTCCATGTGTCAGTGACACTCCAAAAGACAATATCCTGTCTGAAAGCACTGCAGCTTTGTGACAGGGCTCTGTTATTGCTTATTGTTACTGTTTACCGCTGGTGTCTGCCTCAGTGTTAAAGGTTACAATGTTAAAGCCAAATGTAGCTGGGGGGGGGGGGGGGGGATAGGGGGGAACCAGTAAAGCTGATTAAAGCTGCCAATCAGAATCCATTCCCACAAAGGTCCCGACATCCACTGTTTATTTGTTTGAAGTTGGTGTGTGCTGGGGTGGAATATCAGAGTGGGGAGGAGTGTTAATTTTGTTACCTGTATGGTCATGTCAGAAATGGCATTGTTGCCTCATTAGTATGCCTCGGGTATAATAGTACAATAGACCACTCAAATAAACATTTATCACTTATTAGCAAATTATTAGTGTATTGGTGTTCAACATTTCTAAAACGAAATGTGAGTCTTTTGAAAAAATTAACATGTTATACAATGCATTTTTTGTTGATGTGAGTTTGCTCAGAGCGTGATGAGGAGAGGCAAATATACTTGTGTGGGAGTCCAGACGGCAGCATTAACTTTTGCCTTGTGTTTGTATCCATTCCATGCAGTCATTAAAAGAGAGACAACCGGCAGAATTGTCTTCCACCTACACCTTACCAGAACCCAACGCAGAAAGGTACCGGTACAGAACCGGTTACACCAACATACTTAGCTTGTGCTCTTCTGGCTGCATTATGACACAGTTATTCAGGGACATTGTCTAGATGAGCGGGTCTTCCCAGGGGCTGGAACCACAGAAGATGGAAGGGGTTGTGTTTTGTGCAGACAGTGACTGTTGTGCACTGCTCCTTTGGGGGAGAGGAGTTCATAGAAAGGTGGTTCTGTCTCTGCATGTGAACAACCCAGTGTTGGAGCAGAGAACTGAGGCATGCAGGAAATGAACACCCTCCGCTGCCCGATTTGCTCAGCCAGGCAAACCCCCACAGTTTCCATCACTCTCCCTCCCTCTTTCTCTCCATATCTCCCTCAGCTCGGGCAGCATTCCAGCATTCACAAGGGAGAGAGAGAGACAGAGAGATAGAGAGAGAACTAACAAATTCAGCCCCAAACAAAAGGGAAACACAAAAGCATCCATGTCCAGCTGAGACCTTGGGGGAATTTGTTCTCTCCAACAAACACTTCAGCGCTCCAAACGGCTCACATTGGCCAATTAGGCTGAGAGGATTACTCTTCCCTGACCGCTCTCTCTCTCTCTGCCATATGGACATCACTATCCTTGAGGGACACACTCATAATGTCCGAGAAGAACAGCGGAAATGAGGAAGAGAGAAACAAAGCAAGAGAGAGAGAGATAAAGAGA
Source organism: Thymallus thymallus (assembly GCA_023634145.1). NCBI lineage: Eukaryota > Metazoa > Chordata > Actinopteri > Salmoniformes > Salmonidae > Thymallus > Thymallus thymallus. The sequence goes on along the minus strand of CM042403.1, from coordinate 34,695,705 downwards.
GAGTGAAGAGAGAGAACGAGAGACTACATGCATTTTTTAACGATAACAATGTTCTATGGTATCTAACTGTGACTTTCATATAAATGTGGATGCAATGGCTAGGGAAATTACATATGTCTGTGGATTTGCTTCTGTGTGTGTGAGTAAGTGGTAAAAAGGTTGGCTGCGTGCGTCAAAGTTAGACGCTACTATAAAACACTTGAGATTTGCACACACTCAAGAAGCAAGAGGGTAGCGTCCTGGTAGTACCACACAGAATATTACATTACACAGATTTCTTAAAGTGAGAGAGAACAACATAGAGTGAGTGAGAAGGAGGGATGGAGCCAGACTGAGGTTGTGTTATACAAGCATTCACTTCTCTCCCTTCCATTCCCATATTGCATTCTGAGTTGGAGCATGGGCAGGAATATGCTGAATGTTTAGACTCCGACCAGCACAGTTCTCTCTGACACAACAGCAGACAGACAGGCCTCCAGTGGTGCTCATCAGACAGACAGGCCTCCAGTGGTGCTCATCAGACAGACAGGCCTCCAGTGGTGCTCATCAGACAAGAGAGAAAGAGAGAGAAAGCCTGGAGCTGATGAAGCGCCTGCCTCTCTCTCTCTCTCTCTCTCTCTCTCTCTCTCTCTCTCTCTCTCTCTCTCTCTCTCTCTCTCTCTCTCTCTCTCTCTCTCTCTCTCTCTCTCTCTCTCTCTCTCTCTCTCTCTCTCTCTCTCTCTCTCTCTCTCGCTCTCGCTCTCTCTCTCTCTCTCTCTCTCTCTCTCTCAGAGAGAGGAGAAGGTATGTACCACAGGAGAAACACAATAACAGGTAGATTAGGCCCCACTCTGCATGACATTCAGACCGCAATCACGTCAGTCTGAAATTGCACCCTGAGTTTGGTGTAAATATGAAGGCTGATAGCTCACTCTGCTGAAGGGAGGGTTTTTCTGTTCACCTAGCAGGGACTCTGCCGGTGGTTTTGATGTGGCACAGAGGTTCATGTCACACAGTAAAGCCGAGCGCTTTGACACATTTAAATCCCTTTGGAAATAAATGTTTTTGGTGATGAGAGCCAGATCTGTGATCTGTGAGGCCCTGGTTATGTGACATCATCAGTCAGAGACCAGCAGGCTGAGCTTATGGGGAAACAAAAGGAGACAGAGCCCAATTGGCTGCAACAGCTCTTCCCTCGGCTCCCCCCTCCTCTCAAATCTCCCCTAATCAGAAACACACTGAGAGTGAGAGGTCACGAGTTCATCTGGGGTGACCCCATGGAAAATTTGTTGCATTTCTCTCATGCCTATATTTCCCTGGAAATACACTGACGTATATTATTCAGCGTCCTGGGGAAACCTTCCTTCCTGTCTAAATCTTTGATCAATTTTGATTATTAAAAAAAAACATAAATGGAATGTTATCACGTCCTCCCATGTTCTGTAAATGTTTCATTACTCTAGAACCTTTGGACACTCATTCAAGGGTTTTTCTTTATTTTTACAATTTTATACATTGTAGAATAATAGTGAAAACATCAAAACTATGAAATAACACATCTTGAATCATGTAGTAACTAAAAAAGTGTTCATTTTATTTGGGATTCTTCAAAGTAGTCACCCTTTGCCTTGATGACAGCTTTGCACACTCTTGGCATTCTCCCAACCAGCTTCATGAGGTAGTCACCTGGAATGCATTTAAATTAACAGGTGTGCCTTGTTAAAAGTTAATTTGTGGAATTTCTTCCCTTCATAATGCATTTCAGCCAATCAGTTGTGTTGTAACAAGGTAGAGATGGTATGAAGAAGATAGCCCTATTTGGTAAAATACCATATTATGGCAAGAACATCTCAAATAAGCAAAGAGAAATGACAGTTTCTTCAAGTGCTGTCGCAAAAACCATTAAGTGCTTCGAAGAAACTGACTCTCATAAGGACCGCCACAGGAAAGGAAGACACAGAGTTACCTCTGCTGCAGACGATAAGTTCATTTGAGTTATCAGCCTCAGAAATCGCAGGCTAAATAAATGCTTCACAGAGTTCAAGTAACAGAAATCTGTCCTTTGGTCTGATGAGTCCAAAATTTTGATTTGGTTCCAACCGCCATGTCTTTGTGATACGCAGAGTAGGTGAACGGATGATCTCTGCGTGTGTGGTTCCCACCGTGAAGCATGGAGGAGGAGGTGTGAGGGTGTGGGGGTGCTTTGCTGTTGACACTTTCTGTGATTTATTTAGAATTCAATTAATTCAATTTAGAATTAACCAGCATGGCTACCACAGCATTCTATGATAATATGCCATGCCACCTGGTTTGCGCTTAGTGGGACTATCATTTGTTTTTCAACAGGATTGGGATGAGTTGGACGGCAGAGTGAAGGAAAAGCAGCCAACAAATGCTCAGCATATGTGGGAACTCCTTCAAGACTGCTGGAAAAGCATTCCTCATGAAGCTGGTTCAGAGAATGCCAAGAGTGTGCAAAGCTGTCATCAAGACAAAGGGTGGCTATTTGAAGAATATAAAATATATTTTGTTTTGTTTAACTCTTTTTTGGTTGACAGATCTAGGTGATATAGTTCTGTGTGGTGTTTTATGTTGGATCCCTAATTAGAGGCAGCTGCTATGCGTTGTCTCTAATTAGGGATCCTACTTATGTTTGTATGTTCCACACCTAGGTGTGGTTCATTGTCTTCCATGTCCGTTACGTGAGTGTTTGTAAGTACCTGTTCTTAGTGTTTGTTAAGTCATTATATTACTTTATTAAATGTATATGCCAAACAACCACTGCGCTGCACCTTGGTCTATTTACGAACCCCGTCGTGACACATTTCCAATACGAGAAAACCCGTAATCCACTTTTCCTCAGCAACAACCCTTTATGGTAAAGCAGAAAACAAGGGGAAACCCACATAAATATTTACAGTATATGGGAAAACCCTCTACATCCTCATCCCTTCTCCCTCACCTTTTAGCTGGTGTCTTCAAATCCCTTGTACCAAGGATCCCAGACAAACCCACTAATGGGGAAGGCTGGCTCCGGTCACAGTGACTTTCCAGTCCAATGGTCCCTCTGAGTCACATGTCCCCATGTCACAGGGAAAGTGTCAGCGTGTCATTGTCCAGCAGAGAAGCGAGGGCAAGGATACACAGTGACACATGTAGCAACACACAATACAATGTGGACACTCACAAACAAGCCGATTGTGAATCATCGCTTAGAAGTTCACAAGTGCGTTTAGTTTAAAAAGGAGTGAAGCAGAATGTTCCATCACTTTGTCATGAATGAGACGCATTCTGTAATCTCTGATTAGAGACTCATACTTACCATTGCTTTCTACTGTAATGTTCGGATCAACGTCAAAGAGTCACATAACTGTGAAAGACTATAAACAGACTATTGAATGCAACTTATTCAATAGAATATGGACTTAGTATTGTGGATGCACAATACAGTGTCATAATGACGCACAACATCAACACCACATGCACATTCAGTACATCTAGTCCTCTACACCCTAACTCAAGGTGACTGCAGAAAGTACAAATGAAAAAGATTTTCTGTATCACAAACTCCCCTAGGCAACAGAAATGTTTGTGAATTTACATAAACATTAATATAGATGCATGAATAGTTTGAACCAACGTAGGTAGGTAAAGGGGGGAGGGAGGGAGGGTATGTCAAGAAGATAAGTTTAAGGATGGGGCTGAAAGCTGTGCTACACAGGTGCTTAACCCCCCACTCTCTCCTTTTAGTTATATTCCCTCGTGGTCAGAACATGAGACTATTAGTGGAACGGGCTGAGAGAACTTATGAGCTGAGAAGGATGTGTGTGTGTGTGTGTGTGGGGGGGGGGGTCTGTCTGACAGAGGAGGGTCTTTTTTGAATGAGTCCTCAGACACACACAGACACATACAGACACGGAGGTCCACTGCATAAACCTTCACCACGCGTTCTGTCTGACAGGAGCATCAGCCAGGAATGAGCGTGTCAGGTTGGAGGGTGGATGGATATTTGGAGGGGTGGAATGTATGAGGCTTGTCCACCATCAGAGATGTGACATTGATGGGTCCTGGTCGTCTGGTAAGTTTGAGGATTTCGTGACACTGGAGCAGGAGTCCTTGAGATTGTCTCTCCGTCTCCAGCCTCTCTGTCTCTCCGTCTCCAGCCTCTCTGTCTCTCCGTCTCCAGCCTCTCTGTCTCTCCGTCTCCAGCCTCTCTGTCTCTCCGTCTCCAGCCTCTCTGTCTCTCCGTCTCCAGCCTCTCTCTCCGTCTCCAGCCTCTCTCTCCGTCTCCAGGTCCATGTGATCATGCAAATGATCCCTGTAGAATTTCTCTTCAGCGTCTTTGATAAAATATTTGTTATCTTGTCCCCCTCCCCTGAACCATAGCCGTACTCATACGAGCCAATGAGTCAGTCAGAGCAGAGCAGGGGCCTTGACATGGCCTCACAAAGATTTATCAAAAATAACTACTCACTTTGATGAACATTAAGAGACTACAACCCAATTCAATGCAACCCCGAGGAGATGCCAAATGAAAGCGATGAACATCTGAGCTTTTCTTAAGTTTTCCAAATTCTTGTTTATTTTGATCTTTGGAGAAAAAAGGTTATTGCATTCAAGTTGAAAGTCAAAACCCCAGTAATCACGCTATCTGTTTGCTGTTACAATGGCTCTATGTAATCAAATGGCTCTATGTAATCAAAACCCCAGTAATCACGCTATCTGTTTGCTGTTACAATGGCTCTATGTAATCAAATGGCTCTATGTAATCAAAACCCCAGTAATCACGCTATCTGTTTGCTGTTACAATGGCTCTATGTAATCAAATGGCTCTATGTAATCAAAACCCCAGTAATCACGCTATCTGTTTGCTGTTACAATGGCTCTATGTAATCAAATGGCTCTATGTAATCAAAACCCCAGTAATCACGCTATCTGTTTGCTGTTACAATGGCTCTATGTAATCAAATGGCTCTATGTAATCAAAACCCCAGTAATAGATAGATAGATAGATAGATAGATAGGTACTTTATTGCTCCCCCGGGGGGGAAATTTCATTGTCAAGCAGCTACAACAAAACACAGGGCAGGTGCAAAATGCCACAACGAAAAGTACACAAAAGACAGATACACGGTACATGATACATAGAGCGGCAGTATGAAAAAGTATAGAAATACAAGATATCTGGAGTGCAAAAAAAAAAAAGCTATAAAAGGACATTGCATAGTATGAGTGGTTGGCTGAATATGTACACTATACATTGTACACTATACATTGGTGGATGTTGGATGGTTAACTATACTATACAGGTCGATGGCAGAGAAATACTTCAGTAGCTAAAAATGCGTATGATATGAGCAAGGGTAATAATAGTTTACTTAATAGACAGACTGGGTAAATTAACAGGTAAGTGAAAATTTTGCATGGTTAAATTAGTTAAATTAGCTGTACAGTTAGGTATACAGTTATATTTACAGATAAGTGAATACTTGCATGTCTCACGCTATCTGTTTGCTGTTACAATGGCTCTATGTAATCAAATGGCTCTATGTAATCAAAACCCCAGTAATCACGCTAGCTGTTTGCTGTTACAATGGCTCTATGTAACACACACATACACATTAGATTGCCAACCTAGCATTGAAGGATATCAAAGGCACTGTTTCGACACCTGTCACCATCGTTACGTGCATCAGTGCTTCATTGGGCTCACCTGGACTTTATTGATTGCTTCTTCTATATCTGTCTGTTTCTCAGTTTGATGTGTCAGCAAGCATTAATGTTGTTATGTTTCTCCTGTCCCAACGCCGTCTGTGTTTTGTTTCATGTCGCTTATTTATTAAATGTTCACACCCTGTACTTGCTTCCTGTCTCCCAGCGTCTGTCCTAACAATTCTATTCTTATTTACAGTTATCTTGGAGAAAGAACTGGCCTTAAAGGCCATGAATTGTTATAGTCTCCACCCGGCACAGCCAGAAGAAGACTGGCCACCCCTCAGAGCCTGGTTCCTCTCTAGGTTTCTTCCTAGGGTTTTGCCTTTCTATGGAGTTTTTCCTAGCCACCGTGCTTCTACATCTGCATTGCTTGCTGTTTGGGGTTTTAGGCTGGGTTTCTGTATAGCACTTTGTGACATCGGCTGATTTACATCAGCCGATGTCACAAAGTGCTATAGGGCTATAGGGCTGCACAAAGGGCTTTATAAATAAATTTGATTTGAAGTGACTCCAAAATGACACAATACATTATTTACCATTAATTTCTATCGGGCACAAAATAATCTGAAACAACCAAAACAACCAGCAAATGCAGCCAACAGGTTTGTAGAATCACAAACTTTATGTATTCATTGCGTGCTATGAATATGGGACCAAATACTACACTTTTGACTACCTTAATACACATAAGTGAATTTGTCCCAATACTTTTGGTCCCTTAAAATGAGGGGGGACGATGTACAAAACGTTCTGTAATTTCTGAACGGTTCACCCGATATGGATGATGACACCCTCAAATTAAAGCTGTCAGTCTGCACTTTAACAGAGTACAGAGCCAAAACATCAACACATGTGTCACTGTCCCAATACTGTTGGAGCTCACTGTAGTACTGTAAAATATATTGTATATTACAGTATTAAGCTAATAACTCTGGTGCCAGTATAATGCTGTAAATTTACAGGGAAAGGTTTTACAGTATGAGTATATGCAATCCCCATTGAAAAATACAGCAGCAGACAAGTGCAGTGATAAAACGGGGGAAATTATACTGTCTCAAAATAATGTATGAAGTGTTCAGTCCGACAGTCCAACCTAATTAAATAATCAACATCTTATTAGATCAGATTGACCACTCCCACTGAAAGAAGCGGTCTACAGTAGGCACAACAGGTGGATTCAGGACCATGGTCAGCGCATCGGCCAGACACCAGCTGGACACTGGATTGGAATATGCACAAACAGCTTATTGCACTATTGCACAAGGAAGCAAGGAAGAATAGAAAGCTTTGAAAGTGTTTTCATTAAGTCCAAAAGTGCACATGTCAACAGTGAAGAGGCGAGAGTTGGCCTTCTAGGGAGAGTTGCAAAGAAAAAGCCATATCTTCCTCTGTTCAGTGTCTGTGTTCTTTTGCCCTTCTTAATCTTTTATTTTTTGGGGCTAGTCTGAGATATGGCTTTGCAACTCTGCTTAGAAGGCCAGCATCCCGGAGTCGCCTCTTCGCTGTTGATGTTGAGACTGGTGTTTTGCGGGTACTATTTAATGAAGCTGCCAGTTGAGGACTTGTGAGGCGTCTGTTTCTCAAACTAGACACTCTAATGTACTTGTCCTCTTGCTCAGTTGTGCACCGTGGCCTCCCACTCCTCTTTCTATTCTGGTTAGAGCCAGTTTGTGCTGTTCTGTGAAGGGAGTAGTACACAGCGTTGTACGAGATCTTCAGTTTCTTGGCAAATTCTCGCATGGAATAGCCTTCATTTCCCAGAACAAGAATAGACTGACGAGTTTCAGAAGAAAGTTCTGGCCATTTTGAGCCTGTAATCGAACCCACAAATGCTGATGCTCCAGATACTCAACTAGTCTAAAGAAGGCCAGTTGTATTGCTTCTTTAATTAGCACAACAGTCTCTTCCTCCATGCAGTTTATCATAATCGCAAAAGTGTTTTCTAATGATCAATTAGCCTTTTAAAGTGATAAACTTGGATTAGCTAACACAACGTGCCATTGGAACACAGGAGTGATGGTTGCTGATAATGGGCCTCTGTACACCTATGTAGATATTCAGTTTTATGTTATTTTAATGGACCAAAAATGTGCTTTTCTTTCAAAAACAAGGACATTTCTAAGTGACCCCAAACTTTTGAACGGTAGTGTATATACAAAAAAATGTCAATAGGAAAACAGCTAAAACAAACGTAATGCAGCTAGTCTGAAGTGATTGTGTTAGCTGTGTAGTTGACTAGCTACTGTAGCAATGGGGAAGCGAAGAGGCTCCATAGCAACCATTTTTGTTTGCCAAAGCAACCTGCAAAGTTCTGGAACTGTCAATCAGCGCTTTGGTAGTTTAGCCACAGATAGAACATAATAATCTTTGGTTTTGCTTTACATGGCAGTCAATACAAACAGAAATAACAACCATAAAACGCCTCCCTTACCCTTAGCTAAAATTGCACTTGACAGCCAGTTAGTAAATGTAGCATCACGTTTTGTTGAAAAATGAATGGTTTTGGAAAGAGTCTTGCTTTTTAATGCTGGTAACCCATTGTATAAAAGCAATAATACACTTAAGTCCATGTGTTATGACATTTTTATCATGGCTTATTTTTTTTGTAAAGTAATTAAAAATATATAGTATAGACAGCAAACAAAGAGTATACAACAGTATACAAACACTACAAACAACAGTCAGGGGAATCAAGACAATACATTATATAAAGACCTTCAAAAAATTACAAACATTCAAAGTTTGGATTGCTTTTTTGTTATAAGTGTGTTTATATATTGTTCAATTTAATTTAGCTAAAATAATGAGGTTGCTTAAGAAGATAGGCTTTGCATAGACTTTGCTATACTTTGTAAAATCAAATATCACATTTTCAAGTAGAAGGGAAAAATGTGCACGTATATGATCTAAAACAAATCTTCAGATATCTTACCACAGCTTTTTATTTTATTTAACCTTTATTTAACTAGGCAAGTCAGTTAAGAACAATTTCTTAATAACAATGACGGCCTAGGAACAGTGGGTTAACTGCCTTGTTCAGGGGCAGAACGACAGTTTTTTCCTTGTCAGCTCGGGGATTCGATCCAGCAACCTTTCAGTTACGGGCCCAAAGCTCTAACCCCTTGGCTACCTGCTGCGTGGTTGTCCGGTTCTGGCTGGGCCACTCAAAGATATTCAGAGACTTGTTCCAAAGCCACTCCTGCGTTGTCTTGGCTGTGTGCTTAGGGTCGTTGTCCTGTTGGAAGGTGAACCTTTGCCCCAGTCTGAGGTCCTGAGCGCTCTGGAGCAGGTTTTCATCAAGGATCTCTCCGTACTTTGCTCCGTTCATCTTTGCCTCAATCCTGACTAGTATTCCAGTCCCTGCCACTGAAAAACACGCCCACAGCATGATGCTGCCACCACCATGCTTCACCGTGGGGATGGTTCCAAGTATCCTCCAGACGTGACGCTTGGCATTCAGGCCAAAGAGTTTAATCTTGGTTTCATCAGACCAGAGAATCTTGTTTCTCGTGGTCAGAGTCATTAGGTGCCTTTTGGCAAACTCCAAGTGGGCTGTCATGTGCCTTTTACTGAGAAGTGGCTTCCGTCTGGCCAGTCTACCATAAAGACCTGATTGGTGGAGTGTCCTTCTGGAAGGCTCTCCCATCTCCACAAAGGAACTCTAAAGCTCTGTCAGAGTGACCATCGGGTTCTTGGTCACCCTGACCAAGGCCCTTCTCCCCTGACTGCTGGTTGACCAGCTCTAGGAAGAGTCTTGGTGGTTCCAAACTTCTTCCATTTAAGAATGATCGAGGCCACTGTATTCTTGGGGACCTTCAATGCTGCACAAATGTTTTGGTACCCTTCACCAGATCTGTGCCTCAACACAATCTTGTCTCTGAGTTCTACGGACAATTCCTTCGACCTCATTGCTTGGTTTTTGCTCTGACATGCACTGTCAACTGTGGGACATAATATAGACAGGTTTGTGCCTTTCCAAATAATGTCCAATCAATTGAATTTACCACAGGTGGACTCCAATCAAGTTGTAGAAACATCTCAAAGATGATCAATGTAAACAGGATGCACCTGAGCTCAATTTTGAGTCTCATAGCAAAGGGTCTGAATACTTACAGTATGTAAATAAGGTATATGTTTTTTATTTTTAATACATTTGCAAAAATGTCTAAAAACCTGTTTTCTCTTTGTCATTATGGGTTATTGTGTGTAGATTGCTGAATAATTATTATTGTTTTAATCCATTTTAGAAAAAGGCTGTAACGTAACAAAATGTGGAAAAGGTCAAGGGGTCTGAAAACTTTCCGAATGCACTGTACTGCCTTCTGGTGAGTCAGCTGGATCAAGAGATGGTAAAGAAGAGGGCATAGATTTGGCCACATCCTTAAAAAAAATTTATGACAATCTCAAAATGTGGCACATTTAAATAAAATACCTTTATCATTGAACAGTTGACTCACCAATAGAAGATTGTTTTGGAACCATTTCTCAAAAAACAAGGAATTGTCTTTGTTTAAGATATCTCTATTGTTCCAGATAAAATATCTGTGTGGAGAACAATTGTGCTCGTAGATTAAAAACCATGCTGAAAGGGATTGTTAATGGAAACTATATACATTTGTCAGGATTTTTTTTAAATATTCAATAACAAAGTTGGAGAAATTTGAGGCCACCTAAATGAGAAAAAACATACTGCGAGATGAAATTCCATACTGAATAGAGGTAGGATTCTTTAGGAATTGCTTAATCCAACTAATCTTGAAAGTGTTATTCAAGTGGAAAAAGCAAGAAAATTGAAACACAGGCATGAAAAATAAAGTAATGTTCTACTGTACCAAAGGCTTTATAAAAATCCAAAAAGTGTATTAAACCCTCCCCAGAGACCAAATCTGAGAAATCTATGATATCTAGTACCAGTCTGACATTATTCGAGATGTGTCTATTTCTCATAAACCGTGACTGGGAATCATCTATAATGCCATCCAAAACAGCTTTTAATCATTTAGCAAGGAAAAGAGCTATTATCTTATAATCGTTATTTAAGAGGCAAATTGGACACCAATTATCAATGAGTACCAAGTATTCTTTAGCTTCAGGAATAAAAGTAATTAAACCTTGCGATAGAGTGGGAGGGAGTGCTTCATTGGCTGTACTCTCAGAGTACACCATTGACCCCAGGGGATTAGATATTTTGAAGGTGATCAATACCTTCTATTCTTGATCAGAAGAATCAATAGAGATAACATTTCCAAGATAATCAAAGAACTGAGCTGCAGACTCCTCACAGTACCTAGAGGTATAGAAGTTCCTGTTAAAATTGGTACAGTAGTTGGCAATTGCCCTAAGCTCATCAGATATCATATCGTTCACCTTCAACTGTTGAATAGTTTTACTTTTAGATATACATTTCTCCAGGTCTGAGTTCTGCTCAGGGCCGGCGTTATGGGCAGGTCTTAAGAGGCCTGGCCTGCCCTAACGTACCTCCTGACCCGCCCAACCGTACCAAGCGAAACAGTGTCTCTCTGTCTCAGTATGTGTAGACCATGCATCTGATGCTGCCTGGACTAAAAGAGTGTGACATGACTTCCTGTTTTTTGCCAGAACGCATCAGATAAATGGGCTACATATTGTAAGACAGATCGGATGCTAGCGAAGGTAACCTACTTTTTGAAGTGATTAGTTTCAGACTGGTTGTGTCACATGACTGGTTGTGTTCATGCCATATTAAAAAGTAATTAATGTAAAATCCACAATAGATCCGCTAAAGCAGTCATTTTGATTGGTCATTAATGAAAATGAAAGTGCTCATGAATTTAAAAATGATATTATGCCATTTTTGAAGTAATGCCCCCCTCCGTCCTTGATTTTTACTAAATACTTCTATAATACACACTGTCGTTGTTAGAATCTTAATATCACAAAAATAACTGGTGTTGTAGACAGTTTTAGGAGGGCATGTCATTTTTAAATGGTTTTCTCCCGTTGCCCCTCCTTCTCTTGACAGTAGGACCCTCCTTCTCCAGATAGTTCATGATGCCGTGCCAAGTTGACAATCATCCCGACAATTGCCTCGGAAGGGAACTTAAACTATAGCAAAACTAATTTCACACATGTACTAACGGATGAAAATAAATGAAGTAGCCTAAAGTATGATGGGGGAGAATGAATGAGTTGATGAGCGAGGGGAAGCGAACGATGCATAACTATGTAATCACCAACTGTGAAGGAACAACAGGGCGGGCCATTCTATTGTATTGATCTATTCTAATTATAATCTCAAACTGTTCTGTACTCCATCAGTCTACTTTGACCTACTTGGAATACACAGTGAGATCCTGCGTAATTTATAATGGCACGAACACAAAGACGAATGGATGCACTCATTAGCGTTGCTACAAAATCAGAATGAAAACAACTCAGATGGTGGGGAAGAAATTCATCCTGATCTCTGACGAGTATTCTTCTGATTCTGTGCCTCAACCTGAACCTACACCCCAAGGCACAAATGCAAAAAAGCCAGAACTATGCGAACTGAGCAGTTGACCAAGCCACCACCAAATGAAACGGTGAGACAGGAGAGGACAGCACAGTTTGGAATAGAACTAGCTGCAGAGAATTCTACAGACAATTATCAGCATAGAAATTGCATGGATATGCTCTAACTGATAATGTACTTTTTGACTGCTGTCATAACACATAGTCATTATGCCATTGTTGCTTTTGTGATGATTTTCCCTATTTTCAAGTACACTTGGTGCTTGTAATGATGTTTAGGCTGCTGATGTTTTTGTTATTTGACTATGCATCTTGCTGACCGTGAGTCTTGGTGGTTGGGGTATTTATTTTGTCATTATAAACTAAGCTTATATCAGGTTCCAAAACCAATGCTTTCTGTTTCATAGTTGTAACAAAGGCACACCACGAGTACAATTTATTGAACCCTTTAAATATTTATAAACATTTTGTAATATGTGTCCACACAGGATGTCCCGTGAAAAAAAACGTGCCCCCTATGGAAATCAAATGCCCGTCCAACGGATTCATTCTGGCGCGGGCCTGCTTCTGCTCTCCTTCTTCAAGCCCTTTTTTCCTTGATCTGATGATAGCACCCTGTGCCTTAACCTTGTGAATTTCATCCAGTTAATTTTTTTGCTTAATTAACTCAGCTTTATCCATATCTGAAACTATTAGGTCGTCTCTGGAAGAGCGATGCAATTATTGATATACTTTAACATTATCCTCGTCCATCCTTCTGGTCTTTGCAAAATCACTGCCATAGTTTCTTAAATATTTAGCAATTTCAAACTTTAGAAGTTCCCAGTTTGTCCTATGGAGACTTTATTCCAAAAATGTATAATAAAACCTATGATATCAAATTGGACTATTTTATGTTTTAAGCTGGAGCTATTAAAGTTTCCAGTATGAAGCTTTGCATTGACTATCATTCCAGGGAAATATTACAACTTGTAAGCAAATAGCTCTATGGTATGTTAGAGGCGTGTCAAGAATATGAACAGAAACATAACTTCTTAAGCCCTCTGAAACCAGCCAATAGTCAATTACAAAAAGGGCCAAAAAGGGCCAGAGCCGACTCTACTTTCTGAGGAGGCTCAGGTCCTTCAACGTGTGCAGTAAACTACTGCATACCTTCTACCAGTCTGTGGTGGCCAGTGCCATCTTTTTTGCAGTGGTGTGCTGGGGAGCAAACATCAAAGCCGGTGATGCTACTCGGGTAAATAAGCTGATCAGGAAGGCTAGCTCTGTCCTGGGGATGAGCCTTGACACTCTAGAGGAGGTGGCGGAGAGACGGATCCTGGCCAAACTGCTGGCCATCATGGACAACGTCACCCACCCTCTGCACGCTATGGTTATGACGCAGAGGAGCTCTTTCAGTCACAGACTGATCCCACCACGGTGTGCCAGAGAGCGCTACAGGAGGTCCTTCCTGCCGGCGGCTATGAGACTATATAATGCCTCACCGGGGTGCCGTGCCGTCGGCAACATAGATCTGGAACTGTTGGGGTGCTAGGACCTAGTTTAATAATTATGCATCCATCCGTGAGTAACTCTGTTCCGTCAGCACTCATCCACTCAGGCCATACGTATTCATACAGGTCTGTATATACATACCCATGTACAGTTGTTATATTATATCACATGCAATATTGTAAGTAATTATTGGACCTAGGCATTCACTCAGGAATGCATATTAGTATCCTGCCAGTTGCACCTTTTCTCATTGCTTTTAGTATATCAAATGTGCAATAAGTGCAGTTGTCTGTAATTAAACCCTGCGCACTAAGGACTGTATTTTAAGGGAATTACTATTATTACCCCAATGATATCATACACACATTTAGCTATTAAAGTATCTCTTCCTGTCATTTACCTGTACAGTTTGTGTAAACATGCAAGTATTCACTTATCTGTAAATATAACTGTATACCTAACTGTACAGCTAATTTAACCATGCAAAATTTTCACCTACCTGTTCATTTACCCAGTCTGTCTATTAAGTAAACTATTATTACCCTCGCTCATATCATACGCATTAGCTACTGAAGTATTTCTCTGCCATCAACCTGTATAGTATAGTTAACCATCCAACATCCACCAATGTATAGTGTACATATTCAGCCAACCACTCATACTATGCAATGTCCTTTTATAGCTTTTTTTTGCACTCCAGATATCCTGTATTTCTATACTTTTTCATACTGCCGCTCTATGTATCATGTACCGTGTATCTGTCTTTTGTGTACTTTCGTTGTGGCATTTTGCACCTGCCCTGTGTTTTTGTTGTAGCTGCTTGATAATGAAATTTCCCCCCCGGGGGATCAATAAAGTACCTATCTATCTATCTATCTATCTATCTATCTAAAGCAATATTCAAATATCCAGCTATTAAGAGCAACGAGTTGGGAAATTTAGATAACCAATATAGAATTCGATTTTCTACAGCCTCAAGAAGGACATCATTTTATTTTGGGTGGTACCCATAAATACCGACAGTAACTAAAATCGTTTGACTAATTTCAATTACAAGACAAAGATAATGACTTGAGTCACGATCTGAATGCAAAATAACACAGAATTCTTTGTAATTTTTTATGTAGCTACACCTACTGATCATTCTGAACCATGTGAGAGCCAAATATCATTACCCCTGGTTAGCCAAATATCATTACCCCTGGTTAGCCAAATATCATTACCCCTGGTTAGCCAAATATCATTAACCCAGATTAGCCAAATATCATTACCCCAGGTTAGCCAAATATCATTACCCCAATGCGACCTCCAAAGGTTTACAGTAGAATGAGATTCTTGAAAAAAAAAAATGAAAAAAATGTCAGTTGCATAACAAAAAGAATCAAGGCTTTACGTTTTACACTGTGTCTTAACCCCCTGGCATTAATATGAAAAGTCAATAGTTTATGATAAAAATGTCATAACACATGGCCCAGTAGACAGTGCCCTCAGCCTGTCAGGCACGCTTTCCTGTAGTTCTGTCATAACACATGGCCCAGTAGACAGTGCCCTCCGCCTGTCAGGCAGTGAGGGTAGGTGTTCAGCAGCCAGGAGCGAAGGACACTGTCTACCTTTGTAGGGGCGGGGCTGCCTGGCCCTGCTGTCGTTTTGCCTCTGCCCTCCACCACACCTTTATACAACCCACACACACACACACACACACACACTCCCAGCCAGTATGAAGAGAAAATTAATTTTAGTGTGCCCGGCACCCATTTGATAACATATAAAGGCGAGATTTAATACGCCGCTGGGACATTGTGAATATTGCAGGGGCCATTGGTGGCGTTATGAGCGGGCATAGAAGTAATGGTTTATTCAAATGAGATGTTTACTCCTAACATACGGGATCATTATCACCCAGAATTAACAGAGTTCCCCCAGAGGGAAGGCCCCCCGAGACCCATCCACCAGGCAGTCATCACCCCCCCCTCCATCCCCACATGAGCCAATGGTGCCAATGACAAAATGGCAGTCTCCCAAGACTATGTGGGCATTTCCATTAATTCCTTCATAATCCTCCAGGCTTCATTAGTCTATTAATTCTAAATGGATTTAGCCTTATGCATTTTACTCAGCCACACTTTTAGCAAGTCATTAGTTTTTAAGAGCTGGACATAAAGCGCAATATCCTGCAATCTGCAATCAGCCATCGGCAGAAATAATGTTTAACATGTCAGACGGAGGAAAGGACAGTAATGGAAGCTAGAAGGGCAAACACTGTGCTTCACTGGCCTTCAGTTTCACTAGGCTGCTCTCTCTGACATTAGGGATTGGCCAGAGCCAGGTTTTAGACAAACCTCAGATGTGCTTGGAGAACACAAAAGAATTACTGCATTGGGAAGAAGCTTGCGCACTCATCCTTCAGAAAAGCATCCTAGTAAAGCCTCCATTCTATTAGCCCAAAGCATACTGATCTATTCCTCAGCAGTGCTGGACAATTACCCATTGAAAAATGCTGTCTAAGGCATCGCTCCTCTGTGTTATCAAAGCCAGTGCAGCTGTCTATTTGTACAAAAAGGAATAATAATCAAATCAAGTCTCTTTTTAACAAACAGACTTGTCAATGCAAGCTGCAGCAAGCTCCTGTGTCATCCAGTAAAGAGCATATCACAAGCAGATGTAAATAATGAGTACCCAAAATCCTGTTTTTGTCAGCTCATATATATACTGTAGAGTACAGTGGTGGCCAGTAAAGCATATTGGATGACTGTCATTCATATTCCATTCACCCAGTTCAATGTAACAGCGTTAGGTTTAGGATACGACATGATACTTACATTTTCCCTATACCCATCTTGATGTTGCTACAACCTAACCTATGAGTTAAAGTTTACAAACTGCACACAGTTTGCCTTGGTTTCTATTGGACAAATTCAGGTATGTTTATTCCCGTTTCATTCCTTTTGCTTCCGTTTAAGATATTTTTTAAAACAGAATCGGCAGAATGAATTCACTCCTGATCACACGTAAACAGTTCACTTTCATAGCAGCCATGTTGTTTTCCTTCTCTCATCTATGCGCTCTCCTACTCTCACCATTTCCCTTTGCTTGTGGACTGCAATGCACAACACATCAGCTGTATGTGACCAGGTGAAAAAACCTTTCCAAGCCAAACCATATCATAACCGCTACACACAGCCTACATTGTTGTCACCATATTAGCTAAAGTAACGTCATAGTCAACATAGCTAATAGAACTTTAAATGTTTTTATTTAACTAGGCAAGTCAGTTAAGAACAAATTCTTATTTACAATGACGGCCTACCAACAGGCTCAGCCCCTGGAGCAAATTAGCGTTAAGTGCCTTGCTCAAGGACACAGACAGGTTTTTCACCTTGTCGGCTCGCGTATTCGAACCAGCGATCTTTTGGTTACTGGCACAATGCTCTAACCGGACATCCTATGGAAGGGGAGAACCATGAGCCTCCTAGTTTTTGTATTGAAGTCAATATACCCAGAGGAGGATGGAAGCCAGCTGTCCTCCGGGCTACACCACAACACAGTGCCGTCGAGGCTACTCTAGACCTTCATTAAAAAAAATAGTGTTTTAATCAATTATTTGGTGACGTGTGATTATATTTTAGTATAGTTTTATCTAAGAATGATAACTCCACTGGTGTAGTACACCTTTATTTCAGTGATTAATGCAATCATAGGCACTTATTTTATAAGAGCTATATTTCCATGATGGTGGAAACCTCTTAACTGCTGTAATTAGACCATAGTGCATTAGTTGGTAAGAGTAAAATAAAACAGATTGATACGAATAATTAGCTGTGCACTGAGAAGGTAAATGATCTATAAAAACCTTTCAGCTCACGGCTTGTGCCAAAAAGCACCATTGTACTGGGAGTAAAGCAGACCAGCTGCAAAAATGGTCTGCTTCCAGTAGTATTATACTGCTTAAGCCTTTTGCACAATGTCAGCATTATTTTTCACAATGACACCAAGGTAAACCAAACAAGTGAGGAACATGCAATTTCAAGGAGTGAGAACAACTGACAGAGTGGATGAATACAGTGACAGAGTGGATGAATACAGTGACAGAGTGGATGAATAGTGACAGAGTGGATGAATAGTGACAGAGTGGATGAATACAGTGACAAGAGTGGATGAATAGTGACAGAGTGGATGAATACAGTGACAAGAGTGGATGAATACAGTGACAGAGTGGATGAATACAGTGACAGAGTGGATCAATAGTGACAGAGTGGATGAATACAGTGACAGAGTGGATGAATACAGTGACAGAGTGGATGAATACAGTGACAGAGTGGATGAATACAGTGACAGAGAGGATGAATACAGTGACAGAGAGGATGAATACAGTGACAGAGAGGATGAATACAGTGACAGAGTGGATGAATACAGCGACAGAGTGGATGAATACAGTGACAGAGAGGATGAATACAGTGACAGAGTGGATGGTGATGACACAGAGTGTGAAAGATACACAGCTAGGGGCCAGCCCAGCTCCCGGTCCCCTTTCCTTATCCCTGGGGTGGCCCCTAGAAACCTGCTCAGATGCATTTGTGTGTGTGTGAGAGAGAGAAAGGAATGTCCCTGTTTTCTGGACAGGTTGTGTGAGGAGACCCCTCACACCAGTCCTGGTAAGCACTGTTGCTTTTAACCTTTCATTTGCACGGTCTGCTTTGTCCTTAAAAGAGGGAGCATGTATGAGTGTATTTCTACTTAATCTATTTCTGCTATGGCAATTTGCTCATTACTTTCCAACCAATAAATAATTGTTGAGGTTAATTGAAATAAATTGTGAGGGAACATGACCCCTGGCCTTTATGTACAAGACAGATTCCACTGACTGAGAACACAATAACACTTTGCTAAATCATCATTCAAACTTTATTGACAGTTTGTGCCAAGAAAGCAGCTCCACAAACAGCCCTGTACAAACTTAGAAACACAAATCGAAGGCCACACACTGGAACTGATTGACAACAGAGACCCCAGCTTTAAAACTGACCTGGCAAAAAAGAATGAGAGAAAGAAAGAGGGAAATGGAAAGAGATGAATAGAGGGAGAAAGTGAGAAAGAAATGAACAAAACAATCCTTCACAGAAGGATAGCATTCAGGCGCGCTGGCAGCTGCAAAATTACACTGCAAAGTTACACCGTCATCAATTTGGAGAAGACAGAATTTGTTTTTTGAAAGTACTTTATTAATTATTTCTGCGCTTTGAAGCTCTGTTGTCTTTATTCGTGATGAAAACATATGTTGGGAACAGGGGCATCCAAACTTTAGCAGGCTGCTGCGTGACTATTGCTGTGATGCAGGCTCTCTCACGACACGTAGAACAGTCCCACGTAGTTGCTTTACAAGCTAATCTACTCTGCTCTCAGTTGCAGAAAACCCTTCACATCTACTGCCATTTGGAATATACTGTAGATATGCTCACCCAGTTAAGTATCAAAGTAGATCAAATAAAAGTCAGACAGAGGAATATGAACGCTAAACAGTTCCAGGCAAAAGACGCTGCTTGCTGATTGGCCGAGTGCCTGTCGCTGGAGGCCGTTGTCATGCAGAGGCAGACACGGTGAAGGCCCACCCCTTTTCCAATCAGCTGCTATAAAGCTACGCCTCTTCAGGAAGTGTTGGGCTGGAAGGTCTTAGGGGCAGCCAGCATGGCACGTACTTTGGCCATCAGATCCTGAGAAGGAGAAAGGAAGAGAGAGGGGTATAGAGAGAGGGGTATAGAGAGAGGGGTATAGAGAGAGGGGTAGAGAGAGGGGTAGAGAGAGGGGTAGAGAGAGGGGTATAGAGAGAGGGGTGTAGAGAGAGGGGTAGAGAGAGGGGTATAGAGAGAGGGGTATAGAGAGAGGGGTATAGAGAGAGGGGTAGAGAGAGAGGGGTAGAGAGAGAGGGGTAGAGAGAGAGGGGTAGAGAGAGGGGTAGAGAGGGGTAGAGAGAGAGGTAGAGAGAGGGGTAGAGAGAGGGGTAGAGAGAGGGGTAGAGAGAGGGGTAGAGAGAGGGGTAGAGAGAGGGGTAAAGAGAGGGGTAGAGAGAGGGGTAGAGAGAGGGGTATAGAGAGAGGGGTAGAGAGAGGGGTAGAGAGAGGGGTAGAGAGAGGGTTAGAGAGGGATTGATAAAGAGATATGAGAGGAAAGATAGAAACAGACACACAGAGAGGGCGAGAGAGGAAGGGGAGACAGTGAGTGTGTGCCATGTAAAATACCAATAATGAGGACAAGAGGAAACATGTCTTGGTTAAGAAACCTACAGTCCTATAATCTGGGTCCATTACTGATGCAAGCAAATGTCTCAGAGAGCCTCCCCCACCATCACAGTTCAACACAAACACAAATCTTCCTCCCTCCCTGGACTATCTTTCAACCAGGACAGCTTAATGTATTCCTGACTATCTATGACAGTAGGCTTTAGGACAGCTTATCTCCTCCCTGCAATAGAAGGCCGTCAAATCCACTCCTCGTTAGGTAAGTCCCGATCTGAACACAGTCCAAACTGGAGTTTATACATCAAATAGGGGATATATTAAATCTTTCAGCGTGAGCCGCTGAATTGGCCGCTTGTAATAGAAGTTTCTCCTTACTCAGGGCTGACGTGGGGAGTTATTACCTATCGCTACCCTTACTTCATCTCTCCCGCTGTTCTCTTTCTTCTCCTCAGCCGATCTCCCCCTCCCTCTCCTCTGTCATGACTGAGCAAGCAAGAGCACACACACAAACACACAGACCAACAGACACACACACTGAGGGATACATCTGAGTGAAAGCAGTAGTAGTGGTCAGGGTCCTTGAGGAGAGTACAGCCTGACCACAGAGACCACTGACGGTAGAACCATCTCCACCCCGGTCGTAAAAACAGCAGCAAGGAAGAGCAGGAAAACCACAGACAGAAGGTAAAACAAGATGGTGGAATGGATAATGGAGTAAATGTCTGAGTGGATGATCTGAGAGTGGGGCTTTAAACAGGGCTGGTCCTGAATGGATAATGGAGAGAAAGAGGGGGTGTGTACTGTATGTGTGAGTGAGTGCGAAAGCAGGGAAGTGCCAAAGACAGAGACGTTTCTGAGAGAGAGAGAGAGAGAGAGAGAGAGAGAGAAGAGAGGAGAGAGGAGAGAGAGAGCCTGGCATGTACAGTACATGAGGGACAGAAAACGCTTCTAATGTACAGACAACTTTAAGCATCGTCATACTCCCTACTCCCTATATATATACAGTTCACAAGTTTACATAAACTTAGGTAGAAGTCATTAAAACTCATTTTTCAACCACCCCACAGATTTCATGTTAACAAACTATAATTTTGGCAAGTCGGTTAGGACATCTACTTTGTGCATGACATAAGTAATTCTTCCAACAATTGTTAACAGACAGATTATTTCACTTATAATTCACTATATCACAATTCCAGTGGGTCAGAAGTTTACATACACTAAGTTGACTGTGCCTTTAAACAGCTTGGAAAATTCTAGAAAATGACTCCTTCTGATAGGCTAATTGACATCATTTGAGTCAATTGGAGGTGTACCTGTGGATGTATTTAAAGGCCTACCATCAAACTCAGTGCTTCTTTGCTCGACATCATGGGAAAATCAAAAGAAATCAGCCAAGAATTGTAGACCTCCACAAGTCTGGTTCATCCTTGGGAGCAATTTCCAAAAGCCTGAAGGTACCACGTTCATCTGTACAAACAATAGTACGCAAGTATAAACACCATGGGACCACGCAGCCGTCATACCGCTCAGGAAGGAGATGCGTTCTGTCTCCTAGAGATGAACGTACTTTGGTGCGAAAAGTGCAAATCAATCCCAGAACAACAGCAAAGGACCAGGTACAAAAGTATCTATATCCATAGTAAAACAAGTCCTATATTGACATAACCTGAAAGGCTGCATAGCAAGGAAGAAGCTACTGCTCAAAAACCGCCATAAAAAATCCAGACTACGGTTTGCAACACATGGGGACAAAGATCGAACATTTTGGAGAAATGTCCTCTGGTCTGATGAAAAAACACCATCCCATCTGTGAAGCACGGGGGTGGCAGCATCATGTTGTGGGGGTGCTTTGCTGCAGGAGGGACTGGTGCACTTCACAAAATAGATGGCATCATGAGGAATGAAAATTATGTGGATATATTGAAGCCCCATCTCAAGACATCAGTGAGGAAGTTAAAGCTTGGTCACAAATGGGTCTTCCAAATGGACAATGACCCCAAGCATTCTTCCAAAGTTGTGGCAAAATGGCTTAAGGACAACAAAGTCAAGGTATTGGAGTGGCCATCACAAAGCCCTGACTTCAATCCTATAGAAAATGTGTGTGCAGAACTGAAGCAGCGTGTGTGGGCAAGGAGTCCTACAAACCTGACTCAGTTACACCAGTTCTGTCAGGAGGAATGGGCCAAAAATTCACCCAAATTGTGGGAAGCTTGTGGAAGGCAACCCAAAACATTTGACCCAAGTTAAACAATTTAAAGGCAATGCTACCACATACTAATTGAGTGTATGTAAACTTCTGACCCACTGGGAATGTGATGAAAGAATTAAAAGTTGAAATAAATCATTCTCTCTACTATTATTCTGACATTTCACATAAAGTGGTGATCCTAACTGACCTAATACAGGGAATTTTTCTAGGATTAAATGTCAGGAATTGTGAAAAGCTGAGTTTAAATGTATTTGGCTAAGGTGATGTAAACTTCCGACTTCAACTGTATGTAGTGAGGGCCAGCCAACGAGAGTGTACAGGTCGCAGTGGTGGGTAGTATATGGGGCTTTGGTAACAAAACGGATGGCACTGTGATAGACTACATCCAATTTGCTGAGTAGAGTATTGGAGGCTATTTTGTAAATGACATCGCCGAAGTCAAGGATCGGTAGGATAGTCAGTTTTACGAGGGCATGTTTGGCAGCATGATGAAGGAGTCTTTGTTGCGAAATAGGAAGCCAATTCTAGATTTAATTTTGGATTGGAGATGCTTAATTTGAGTCTGGAAGCAGAGTTTACAGTCTAACCAGACGCCTAGGTATTTGTAGGTGTCCACGTATTCTAAGTCAGACCCGTCGAGAGTAGTGATGATAGTCCGGTGGGCGGGTGCGGGCAGCGTTCGATCAATTGAAAAGCATGCATTTAGTTTTACTAGCTTTTAAGAGCAGTTGGAGGCCACGGAAGGAGTGTTGTATGGCGTTGAAGCTCGTCTGGAGGTTTGTTAACACAGTGTCCAAAGAGGGGCCAGATGTATACAGAATGGTGTCGCCTGGGAAGAGATGGATCAGAGTCCCCAGCAGCGAGAGCGACATCATTGATATATATATAAATATACCATCATTGTACCCTGTTCTGGTCCTGGTCAGCCATCAGCTCTCCTGTCAGCTTACTGTAATTAACAGCACTAACCTCCACTGTAATCACACTGCTGACAAGCTGCTCAGCTTACACACATCACATAATGCACGCACACACACACACACACACACACACACACACACACACACACACACACACACACACACACACACACACACCACATCGCTCCTCTAACATCAGATCACATCAGATCATAATTAACAGGGGAGCCTGGCACTGAGACAGGGCCAGTGTTTTCCTAAGGTCTCACTCTTATGAGAGGGGTTGGGTTAAATGCGGAAGACACATTTCAGTTGAATGCATTCAGTTGTACAACTGACTAGTTTTCCTCTTTCCCTTTCTCTCCACAGAACATAGAATGCAGTATTCCCACATCACGAGACAGACAGGGCTGTGTCCTCAATGGCACCCTATTCCTTAAATAGTGCACTACTTTTGACCAGAGGATACTGGGTGCCATTTGGGACACAGCCAGGATCTAGAGGAGGATCTAGAGAGGCCATTCTCTGTAGAGGACCGTCTCACCAGCCAGCACAGCACCCTAAAGGAGAGCTCAGCCTCACACCAACCAACAGTCTCCTCCAGTAGAGCAGGGAGAATGAACGAGCTCCATGAGCAGAAAGAGCGAGAGAGGGGAGAAAAGTTCATCATGAGCCTGGGTATGAGTGAGTGAGAAAGGGCTGGGTGAGAGGAAGATCCACCAGGAGTAGGAGAGAAGGCGAGCTCTCGAAGGGGAATGAAAAGAGGATGATGATGAGGGGAGGAAGAGCACAAGAGCTAACAACAGTATCCAGGACGAGAGGGGGATGAGTGGACTGGCTTTCAGAGCTGTGGGAAATAAATAGAGGAAGAGAGGAAAGAATGCTGACACTTTAATCAGTTTCTGCTCTTTACCAAGGCCACTCCGTTGAGGCACATGTCAAGGGTTTATCCTCGCTCCATGTCACATTCTTTTTAACATTCCATTACTTCCATCTCTACAAGTCTGTATGTTAGTCTCCTCTAACTATCAATATGTGTGTCCATCTTAACTACTGTGACTGCCTCCACCAGTCAGTCAGTCTGCCACTATTAGTGTTCGTCTGTCGGTCTGTCTTCTCTACGTCTCCCTGTGTGGGACGCTCCAACAAAACCCTCTCTGCAGCTCAAACTCCTGACTGCAGACCAGAATAATACCCTGCGAGTGATCCGTGCTCGCTCGCTCTCTCTCTCCCTAACCATTCGTCATCTGTCAGCCAGCCCCATAATGATGTAAAAACAGTGCTCAAAACTCAGCCCAAAAATGTTAATTCTAATGAAAAAAGTGCATTACATTTCTCTGAGTGCATCATCATAAACCAAAGTCATTATGCCGATGGGGCTTTAAAGTTCATTAAGAGGCCAGGGACTTGGTACTGTATGTCTGAGTGCAGAACAAACGTGACCGACCGGCTGGATAAAACTAGAGACTCAGAGCTAGAAAATGGTATAACATACACTACAGTTGAGGAACAATGGGAATGTAATTCTGCTTTGAAAGTTGATAAACTTGTAACCTCACTTTTGAGAAAATTACCCTTGAATGTTTTGGTACCTACTGGAGAGCTCTTCTTTGTCTACACCCATTCAGCATTGTTCAGCCCCTCTTAAGCTTTAGCCCCACCTATCTCTGGCATTTTGATTGCAAATATGAAGACACAGAAAATGGATTACATCTTCAAACTAAGGGCAACCATGGCATCCGTGACAGAGAGGGAGAAACTTCCATCCATGTATATGGGCAAGATACTCTAGCTAGCTACATTTTCAGATATTACACGTTTCTAAATGTGTCAAAGTTGTTTTAATTTCAAGTTAAAGTGTAATGTTAGCTAACTAGCAAACGTTAGCTTTAAGGATTCACATGTGAGACTATGTACTAAACAAAATATTTAAAGACTAAAGAATGGTTTATACTACGGGTGTGTTCGTAAATTTAAATCTGGAGTGCCAGGGTGTGCTCTGTGCGTTCGTAAACTCAGTGTTGTAAGATTGTCTGTTCGTAAGTTCAGAGTGTTTTGGTCTTGGAGCGTTCAGGGCGCACACTGGACGCTCTTGCAGAGGAGTAGGGTTGATCCGAGCGTTCATGTTCTAACAACAGCAGTCAAGCACCCAAGCTAACTGGCTAACGTTGGCTAGCTTGCTAGCTACTTCCAGAGAACAGCTCACTCATTGTACTCGCCCTAGCAGAGCTGGTTAGGCTGTTTTTATGTTATCCAGAGCGTTGGTGACAATTTAATTACGCTTTTATTTTTCGATATGTAGCTAGCTAGCTAAACAATTAACCATAATCCCAACTCATAACGTTACTACCCTGCATAAATCTGCAGGTAGCTAACCAACCAGGTTCAATGTTAGCTAGCTAACATTAGGCTATAACTAGCAACGCAAATGTCTCTGTGATACGAATAATATTACAACACAGATCATACACATAACGTTAGCTAGCTACCCAGCCAGCTAACGTTATCTAGCTAGCCAGCCAGCTAACGTTTGCTAGTTAGCTAACAGTACACTTTAACTTGAAATTAAAACAACTTTGACACATTTAGAAACATGTAATATATTATCTATAGTATCTATTTTCTCCATCTCCTTAGCTATCATACTCTAATTCCACTGATTTCAAAACTCGGTAATGCAGAAAGTGGAGAGCAACACTTAAGCAGTTCTACTATGTGATATCTTTTAAAAAAAGCTGCATTAGAAAGGTTTACCTACACATACTGACCAGCTGTTGTAGACAAAAGCGTGCTACATGGCAAACCAATCCTAACTCATCTCTTGGCATGTCCAGCCCACTCATTATCTCAGCCAATCACGGCTAGCGGGAAGGCTGCTGTTTTTTTCCGTGGCTAAACCAACTAGGTACATCATTTAACAATTGTATTTGTATTTACAGATGTCATACAAATTTGTTATTAAGGCACATGAAAGTTCACATGTTCGGGAAGCCATTTCTGCCAAAACACATTTTGATTAAAAGTTCATGTTTAAATGGCGCTCCTGTGAAGTAGTGACGCGTGACATACGCCTCATTTCCTGAAACGAGTCACAAATGTGGAGTGTTTGTTCCAAAGCGCAGTGCTGCTCTTCTGCATAGCGGGATAATGGTATTTTCATTCAGAGTTGGCTGGGTGCTGACAGCTCCCCTTTCACTGTGTGCCTCAGATCCTCCTCCAAATAACTTTGTCATAGGTTGAGGCATCAAATGGCATCCTATTTTGTATAAATTGCACTACTTTTGATCTTTGATGGTGGGCTGGTTTCCATACTACACAGTCCAGGCCTGCTCTCTGCTCCAGGTAAGTCTCTCCTCTTCTCTCTCTGACCCCCTATGGAGATGCTACTCCTGGGCTGACTGGCTGGCTTTATGAGGGGGTTTGGTTGTAGTCAAAGGGCTATCAGATGGGGCTCTTTGTCAGACTAATTTTTTTACATTTATATTTTAGTCATTTAGCAGACAGTTAGTGCATACATGTTCATACTTTTTTCGTACTGGTCCCCCGTGGGAATTGAACCCACATGGGGGATGATTCAGGACTGAAAAAGAACATTAAATGGAGAGAGGACAGGGACATGGAGAGAGGACTGGGACTTGGAGAGAGGGGCTCTGTTAACGTATGGCTTTGAGATGTATGCTAAGAATTGATGTAATTGGAGAATGAATGCTCACAGCCTGAAAGTAAGACATCAAATAAACCGTAGAGCAAACGTGAAGATTCCATATGAATTTACAACAGGTGTAAGGGAGGAAGCAGTGTTTTTAACATTAAGTTGAAACGCATTGTGTGTGTAACCTCAGCTGTGATTTAAGCTTAGAAGTGATTTCAAACCTATGGTGATAAAACTCCAATAGATCTTGCTAATGGTCTCTGCTACACATTATGGCTTCCCCCTCCCTGTTCCTGACTCATAGCCCTGTCGCTGAACAGACAGTGTGATTCTACCCAGAGACAGAGACGAGAACCTCTCACTCTCCAACCCAAAAGCCTACAAGAGGAGTGACTAGTAGAGGGGGGGGGGGGGGCGGGTTCAGAGATCAGCTGCTCTTAGCCCACAGAGATCGAAGATGGAAATGATGTAATCTTTGCTGTGATCAGTGTAAAATCTCTGAGTGGTGTGTTCTGTATAATGCTGCTGCCACGAGCTGGTTTGTCCTTGGAACCACAGCCCCTGTGTGCGTTCCAGCTAACAATGAGCAAATTCTGAACGGCTCATAATGAGAGATATGGAGCAACTGTACAACACCATGCTGTGATGTGCTTTATGTAATACA
>CM042403.1:34640844-34665844 GCA_023634145.1 Thymallus thymallus | reverse complement strand
GGGAGACACCTGGAGGGGTGTGGAGACACTTGCTTTGCCATCAGCGTGGCGCCAACGTGACGTTCTACCTGCTACACAGAGCGTGTTGTTATGAGAGCGGAAGGGAAGACAGTACTGTACTACTGTACTATATTAATCAATTATGCATAAGTACAATAGCTTTGGGTCAGTTTTGGAGGCCATATGCAACCAAAATAAACTTGATTTCAATTCACAAGATAGAATAAACCCGTGCGTCAGCCATCGAGAATTGCACATCAGCGATTCTTGAGTTGGACGCTGCCATTGGACGTGACGCAACGCGAGCGCAACACGGGCAGTATAGCAGCTTTCATTGATTTCAAAGGCGGTCACTCAATGGCTGACGGCAGATGGCTATAGTGTAACAGGGCCGTAATGCTATGAAAACTGTCAAAACCCAAACGGAAAAATACAAAATACAAATGAGGTTTAGATAAACCCCATCATTGGTTATGGGACAGACTGAAAGCTTTGTTTGTCTATTAAATTGGTATTTAACTGATTCATTATCATTCTGTGGTACTGGTTTGTGTGTGCCATCTGGCCAACCCAAGAGTGTCATTGAGTCATAGCATTAGATGTTAGGACAGGTAGCCTACATGGGCATGGCCTGCACCGTATTCATTGAATAACTCAACAATGCGGCGGAGGGAGCAGCAGAATGAGATGAATTTTTGATTAATAGCCTACTGATTCCTTGAGCACAAAGCCTCACGCAACAAATGTTGCTGTTTTTAAATCTTTGGTTTGGCTTTAATTAAGGCTTGTAATTAAGGCTTGTAATTAAGGCTTTACACTTTGTTTTGTTAGAATAGCCCCTGGTATTATTTATAATTCATTTTGTGTTGTTTACACTGTTGCAAATTTTCAGATTTTTTAAATTTATAATAATAATTACAATAACACTCCCTTTTCTTGATCTCCTTTTTATTGTTTTTATTACTATTATTACTATGCTCATAAAGTAACGTCATTATCATTAGTAGGCTTAGCATAGCAGCCTTGCATAAGCTGTAGGCCTAAGATCGCATCCTATTTTAATACTTATATACTGTAGGCTACTGTATCAATCAATCACTCATTGTTCCTGTCATCACACAGCATACGAGTCATTCATGATTTGAAATGCAATAATAAAATAAACAATAAATAAACCGTTCCATTTCGGAAATTGCATTCATGAATGAACGTTTAGTGTTTGCTGTAATAAAGGCTTCACAAAAAAACATTACAACCGACTTTCTGGTACTCTCTTCATTTATTTAGTGTTGCTTACTTTGTTCCAAACGGTCAGAAAAATTATATTTTAATCTAAACAGCACTTGTTTGGCACTGCTTTCTCCTTACCTTATTTAATCTCTAGTGTTTTCCACAACTAGTCAAATTCATTCCACATATCTGACTTTCCCTTCGTCTCCTGAGCAACCAGTAAACATTCCCCCGTTTTGAGTTTATTTGTCACGTACTCTGCATCCATATTGTGGTCACATGTATTACGGTGTTCAAAGTTTATTATAACACATTTATTGATATAAATGTGATTGATTTTAGTCCTGTCTGAATCTGCCATTTCAAATAATTTTTACATATCAGGAGAGTAACAATTCTAGCCAGAATAACCTACTGTTTTTTGTCGAACTCCAAGTCCTCTGATAATACTAGTCCTGTGCTAATCGACGTCTGTGTTTTGAGAGAAATGTCTGAGTTTGACAGGTGTTGCTCGCGGTTTGCGCAAGAAAACAACTGATTCGATAAATTGAACCAAGTGCACGCATAAGCTATATGTAAATAGTTGTAATATAATATTTATTTTTATTTTTTTATTTCACCTTTATTTAACCAGGTAGGTCAGTTGAGAACAAGTTCTCATTTGCAACTGCGACCTGGCCAAGACAAAGCAAAGCAGTGCGACAAATAACAACAGAGTTACACATTAAACAAACAGTCAAAAAACACAATAGAAAATCTATAAACAGAGTGCAAAATGTAGTGCAAAAATGCAGTAAGGTTGGGAGGTAGGACAATAAATAGACTATAGAGTAGAAATAAATTACAGAATTATCATCATTAACACAGGAATGAAGGATGTGCAAATTATGATGTGCAAATAGAGATACTGGAGTGCAAGATTAGTGAAAAATAAACAAAAATAAATATGGGGATGAGGTAGTAGTGTGGGCTATTTACAGAAGGGCTATATACAGGTGCAGCGATCGATAAGCAGCTTTGACAGCTGATGCTTAAAGGTATTGAGGGAGATAGGAACCTCTAGCTTCAATGATTTTTGCAATTCGTTCCAGTCATTGGCAGCAGCGAACTGGAAGGAATGGCGGCCAAAGGAGGTGTTGGCTTTGGGGGTGACCAGTGAGATATACCTGCTGGAGCGCATGCTACGGGTGGGTGTTGCTATGGTGACCAGTGAGCTGAGATAGGGCGGGGATTTACCTAATAAAGACTTATAGATGACCTGGAGCCAGTGGGTTTGGCGACGAATGTATAGTGAAGGCCAGCCAACGAGAGCATACAGGTCGCAGTGGTGGGTAGTGTAAGGGGCTTTGGTGACAAAACGGATGGCACTATGATAGACTACATCCAATTTGCTAAGTAGAGTGTTGGAGGCTAGTTTGTAAATGACATCGCCAAAATCAAGGATCGGTAGGATAGTCAGTTTTACAAGGGCATGTTTGGCAGCATGAGTGAAGGAGGCTCTGTTGCGAAATAGGAAGCCAATTCTGGATTTAATTTTGGATTGGAGATGGTTGATGTGAGTCTGGAAGTTGAGTTTATAGTCTAACCAGATGCCTAGGTATTTGTAGGTGTCCACGTATTCTAATTCGGATCCGTCGAGAGTAGTGATGATAGTCCGGTGGGCGGGTGCTGGCATTGTTCGATAGAAAAGCATGCACTTAGTTTTACTAGCGTTTAAGAGCAGTTGTAGGCCACGGAAGGAGTGTTGTATGGCATTGAAGCTTGATTGAAGGTTAGTAAACACAGTATCCAAAGAGGGTCCAGTTGTATACAGAATGGTGTCATCTGCGTAGAGATGGATGAGAGAGTCACCAGCAGCGAGAGCAACATCGTTGATATATATAGAGAAAAGGGTTGGCCCAAGAATTGAACCCTGTGGCACCCCCATAGAGACTGCCAGAGGATCGGACAATAGGCCCTCCGATTTGACACACTGAACTCTGTCTGCAAAGTAGTTAGAGAACCAAGCAAGGCAGTCACTTGAGAAACCAAGGCTGTTGAGTATTGCCAAATGCATCAGTAAAAACGGCAACCCTTGCTGTTAATAGGCCGCAAAGCAGCATACAACTGACCTAAACGTTTGGAAATGATAAGTTAACTTTCTCATCCATAGCCTTAAAAACACATCTCAAGTATAATTGCACTGTTTAGCACACATCTGAAGGCTGAGGGGCATTTAGGACGTACTGCGGATTACTAAAATATCCTAATGATTATGATCACACTTCCTCAATTCAAATATTATGGAGACACAATACAAAATATATTTTGGTATGGTTTATAAACTTGGGAACGAAGCTCTATTTATCAGTTTGGCCCTATCACCTGGACATGTTGAAATACTGTATCTTAACACGTGGAATAAAAATAAAAGAATTACAGGAGGCAGTCTGGAAAAAACTAATCCCATCCTAATCGTCCTCTGGAATAACGGACATTTTGGAGTAATAATTACATAACTAACGTTCTCTGGTAATATTAGTTCCGTGCGAATAGGTCATGTGCATGTGATGCCTACGTGTCACGTAAAGAGAGCAATAGGGAAAGTGTTTCCTAAACAAATGAGGGATTTCACTAACAGAACTTTCCAGTCAGAAATGGCTGTAATTATGTTGCAGCTTCAGGAACACAGACAGAGTGATAAACCCTTTGATGTTCTGTGGTGGTGCTGCAGCAGGTAGGAGAGAGACAACGGTTGCTAGTCACAGTCACTCGCTGTTTTTTGTTTTTTTTCACAGCGCAGCAAGTCTGAGCCCAGAACCGGCACAATCAATTGCTGGTCGGACTCCCTGTAGTTATTTGTGTCTTAATTATTTAATCAAACAGAGTGCTTAAAGCATCAGACAAGCTCAGTGAATATACACTATACAGTACATATAAAACTAGGTGAAGACCCATTCAAATTAGTGGATTCGGCTATTTCAGCCACAGACAAATATGTCCATAGACAAAATCGTCTGTCCTCGGTTGCAACACTCATTACCGAGTTCCAAACTGCTTCTGGAAGCAACGTCAGCACAATAACTGTTCATCGGGAGCTTCATGAAATGGGTTTCCATGGCCGAGCAGCAGAACACAAGCCAAAGATCACCATGCGCAATGTCAAGCGTTGGCTGGAGTGGTGTAAAGCTCACCTCCATTGGACTCTGGAGCAGTGGAAATGCCTTATCTGGAGTGATGATTCACGCTTCACCATCTGGCAGTCCAACAGACGAATCCGGGTTCGGCGGATACCGGGAGAATACTACCTTCCCCAATGCATAGTATCAACTGTATAGTTTGGTGGAGGAGGAATAATGGTCTGGGGCTGTTTTTCATAGTTAGGGCTAGGCCCCTTAGTTTCAGTGAAGGGGAAATCTCAATGCTACAGCATACAATGACATTCTAGACGATTCTGTGCTTCCAACTGTGGCAACAGTTTGGAGAAGGCCCTTTCCTGTTTCAGCATGACAATGCCCCCGTGCACAAAGTGAGGTCCATACAGAAATGGTTTGTTGAGATCGGTGTGGAAGAACTTGACTGGCCTGCACAGAGCCTTGACCTCAACCCCATCAAACACCTTTGAGATGAATTGGAACGCCGACTGAGAGCCAGGCCTAATCACCCAATATCAGTGCACGACCTCAGTATTACTGTTGAATGGAAGCAAGTCCCCGCAGCAAAGTTCCAACATCTAGTGGAAAGCCTTCCCAGAAGAGTGGAGGCTGTTATAGCAGCAAAGGGGGGACCAACTCCATATTAATGCCCATGATTTTGGAATGAGATATTTGACAAACAGGTGTCTACATACATTTGGTCATGTAGTGTAGTTGATTTGATTAAAACACATAGGATGTGTCAATATATGGAAAAATACAATGTAGACCAATTGATTGGTCGAAAGAACAGACGACTCGTGGTTGACCAATATTTTTGTTGTTGTTGGGGACAGCCCTAATAAACAGCCTGGTGAGGTGGGGTGCTTTACCTGGAGAGGCTGGAGGTGGGGCTGGTGGGAGGAGAGGCGCTGGGGGACTTCTTGGCTCTGCCGGGCGATGAGGAGGGGGAACATGAGGAGCCCTTGGTCTGGAGCTGGCCCTTAGAACTCTTCCTCTTCCTCTTCCTCTTCTCATGAGGGGACCTGGGGCACAGGGAGCGATGGAGAGAGAGAGAGACATGATGACACTGCCCAAACCCTTTCAGGAAGTAATGGAACGAGAGACACAACAAACACTCACTGAGCTGCTGGAGCTCAAACTGCTACAATGAATAAAGAAATGTAGTTCTCACAGCATTGTCCCACTGTTGACCCTTTATGACTGTTTCCAAGGTTCCAAGCCCTACCTACCTGGATCTGGAGTGCCTCCTGGGCAGAGCGGGGTTGTTGCCAAGGCGACAGGCGGTGGGGCCGTAGCGCTCCCTCTCCCTATCCTCACGTCTCCTCTCAGACGAGTGAGCCCTTCTGTCCCCCCTGTCCCTCCTCCCAGGGGACCTGCAGACAGACACAGGGCATGAGAGATGGACATGAACACAGAGATGGAAGGAGGGAGAGAGGGACGGGGGGGTGAGAGAGAAAGAAAGAAAGGGAGAGAGGTGGGAAGCGGGGACACAGGGATGGAAGGACAGAGGAAAACTCAAAGCAACAAATAACTGAAATACGCAGTATTTTCCCCAGTGCCTGTGGCCAAACCTTTCTCTAGTGGTGAAGCACTGTGACCACTGTGGAGAGACTGATGACAACGGAGGGTGTGAAATACCCAAGTGGAGAGGGAAATTGGCAATTTATTTTTTACAATATGCTGCTTTAACCAGCAGCTGGTCTCTGGGGCTGACCTCCCATGCCCCAGCCTGCTCCCTGGCCACTTAACTGCCCCCATGTCCTACCCATCTCTCAGTTTTATTACCAATCAGAGTACTGTTCATGGGTGTGCTCATAGTTACTATAGTGAGATGGAGTAGAGTTGACCAGTTTTCACTTAAGTTTTTTAAAGGATAAGTAAAGTTTTTTTTTTTACTCTTTAGAACCCATAGCGGCCATCGACTGCCTTTTTTTAAACAATAAAGCTGGGTCAATATCGCAAAATGAACTTGCAAGCAACCTGCTGTTGTATTCTCGTGTTTGTTATCATCAACCAGAAACAGGGTATCCTGTCATTTGACTTTTCAAAGTTTCCTTCAGTTCATTACTACAAAATGAAGGCGCCGAAGCAGACAGGACTTTTCACTGTGGTTGAGGCTGTATCTATAGTATAGTGGTTGGTGATACGGACTCGGACACGTCCTTACACTTTGAAAAGCGATGATGTCAAGCTGAGTGAAATAAGTAAACAGCAGATATAAGTTTGATGCTGTAAAACTATAGCTGAAAGATTAACAAGTCCTGTCATGATCACTTGGTTGGTACAGCTTGAATGATTGCTCTGTGTCTCATGGTAATAGCTGCAGTGTTTAGCTGTTGGTTGTTTTCTCCTGTTTCTACTGATGTAATTCATATGGAAACGGCCCAAGCTGCTTGCTATAGCTAGCCAGCTAGTTAGTCTGCCAGGCAATAAAAGTTGTGTGTAGCGGTACATTTGGTCTGTGCTCATGCAGCGTCAACCTCAGCTGTCACTTTCACTAGCTAGCCATACAGACAAAAAGTTAACCAGCCACTGAAATTAAGGTTAGAGTAATTTGCGTTTATCTGTTGGTTCTGGTTTGCCATGTTTGCTAGGTGCAGATATTCATACGCTATACATTGCCTTGCTTTCCTATTAATTGACAGCTGTTGCACTAGGGTAGATGCCCTCGCTTGTGGAGCTCATATGATATTACATTAGATATTTGTTTATATAGCCAGCTAACAAGTTGCTTGTTTTGTCCTGTTTCTACCAGTGCAATTCATTTGGAAACTGTCCCAGCTTCATAACTAATCAGCTAACATCGGCGAACTCGGTAGTTAGTCTGTCAGGCTAGAAAGACAGAGTTGATTGGAGGCGCGAGAAAGAGATTTACTTAGTGTGTGTGGAATGGGAGTGTTGTATGTGTATCACACAATTCATTATGGAAACCCCTAAGAGGTGATTATTAGGAAGAAAGTATGAGTATGGTTGAGAAAAAGAAAGGAAGAGAGAGTGTGAGAGGGATTATGTTCCTCACAACTGAATCCTATTTGTTGCTCCTCTCCTTCTGTTACTTTGTTCCTCTAGGTCAGTAAGAGCGAGGGAAGTGATGTCGAGAGTCAGGGCTCAGCAGCAAAATGCAGGGAGGAAGAGGAGTTAGAGATGTGGAGGGAGGAGTGCAGAGAGAGGAGAGTGGAGGGAGAGAGGAGAGTGGAGGGAGAGAGGAGAGTGGAGGGAGAGAGGAGAGTGAAGAAGTGAGTGGAGGGAGAAGAACATAGAGAGGGAGAGGAGGAAGAGAAAGAGGAAGAGGAAGAGGAGGAGGCAGAGGGAGAGGAGGCGGAATAGGGAGGGGAAGAAGGAGAGCACACCTGAGAGGGGAGCCTACGTTTCCATGGAGTGTGTCTGCCCCAAATCCACCCATTTACCCTTGTACCACACAGCCTGGGCCTTAAGTGACAGTGGCAGGGGTTTTGGAGTTGTTTTTAAAAGTGGTAGGAACCTATATCTGTTCTAGAGCTTGTAATGGATTACCACAAGAAAATGGGCGGGGTTGACCGTCTTGACCAACTGAGGAGCTATTACAATGTTGGACGCACAGGCAGAAAATGGTGGAAATATGTGTTTTGGGGGATGCTCAACATTGCCATCATAAATACGTACATTGTGTGGGGGACCCTGCAAAGGCTCCTTCCCAGAAACTGCAGGCATTGATCCCTGAAGGCATTCAAAATGCAGCTTGTTATCAAGGCAAAGGGAGGCTACTTTGAAGAATCTAAAATATATTTTGATTTGTTTAACACTTGTTTGGTTACTACATGATTCCATTTGTGTTATTTCATAGTTGTCTACATACAATGTAGAAAATAGTAAAAATAAAGAAAAACCCTTAAATGAGTAGGTGTGTCCAAACTTTTGACTGGTACTGTATATGTAAATCATATTTATAAGTATAATATATTATACTTGTTACATTTTGAGTAAGTAATTTAGTCAAATGTACTCTAGGGTTTTTTGTTTTGTTGAGTGTAGTTTAAAAAAATTGTGTCTTTACAATGGGAGACAAAATTAGTGGTATTCCTATTCCTGGGTTGTGCTCTTTAAAACAAAAACGTGTAATTGTCATCTTTTCTTTGTTTTTGAATTATGTCTTTTTGTTTGAAATGTGTGAGAAAATGAGATTGTCTTGAAAATGCTCAGTAATCTACAACAGCATTCTATAATTATATCGGGGCCTAAAGGGTTAACCAAATCTGTATTTTGGTAGTAAATAGCTTGTAATAGAAGTGTCCAGTCACTTTTCTGCAATTTCACTTGGTTTTGAGAAACTTGTCCCACCAGTGATATACTTCAATATGCTTGTTCTGCAGTTGCAGGGGCACAGATGAAGCATTGACAAAAGTTAAAAAAGCATCATGATGCAGGCCTTTAGATGTTGTACACATGAAATTGTGTCATTCCGAAACTTTATCCGCAACGTTATAATATTCAATTTTGTTGGACTCAAGCGATACTTTTCTGTGTGCTTACGCGCAGGCAACGCAGAGAAGTAGTAGCTGGGTGTATTTGGAGCGTTTGTTCACGTTTTATCTGTGCCTCTGAAACAGCAGAATGTGCATGAATAAGTCCATCACTGGTTGGGGAAGTTTCACAAAACCAAATCGTAAAAAAAGTGTCTGGAAACTTCTAGAACATCTAAAATAGAGATTAGGTAAAATAAAATGGTCCTTTACTGTTACCCTCTATTGCTCAAGTTAGGGGCACTCTCTTTTAGATTGGACATATTAAGGGAGGACAAGAGGCCACTATGTAAATGTCAGTGGTCGTGTTCTAACTGGCCCCCTTTTCCTTATATAGTACACAAAGCTCTGGTCAAAAGTAGTGCACTATATAGGGAATAGGGTGCAATTTGAGATGCAATTTGAGAGTTTACAGAGTGGTTAAATCACCTCTCCCTCCCTCTCTCTCGCTCTCTTTCTCCCTCTCCCCCCTCCCTCCCTCCCCAGACCCTAGCTCTTTATAATACAGGACAGCCATTACAGCATTACCATGGTGATACAGACATTTCACATCCCACTGCCAAGAGCAACAACGACATCAAATTACTCACGCAATAATAAGTGACAAAAACAATCAAATTCCTCCTGATTTAAAGGCCACCAGCCCCCCCCCCCCCCCCCCACAACCACCTACAAATTAGCATTTATTTAAGAACACTAGCGTACGTGCATGTCTGGATACACTCTCACTGAGTCACAGAGACAGCCACAGAGACAGCCACAGAGACAGCCACAGAGACAGCCACAGAGACAGCCACAGAGACAGCCACAGAGACAGCCACAGAGACAGCCACAGAGACAGCCACAGAGACAGCCACAGAGACAGCCACAGAAACAGCCACAGAGACACATAATTAATGCACACACACTGATGAAAATATAATCTAATGGAGACGTTGAAAAAATACTTTGCAGCTGGGGACACTGTGGACTGTTGGACAAAAGCCAATTTGGCCAGAAGATGAACACAAACAGAGAGGTCATCCTCTGCCATAGGGGCCGAAGAAGTCACAAAGTGAGCAAAAAAGAAAGTTGTCAGAGGAAGGGGTGCAAGTCGAGGGAAATTTTAAATTCAGGGGGAAATCTACATCCACTTATCCTGAGCAGAGTACCAGAGCATATGATCAATGACTCCAAACCTCCGTCAAAGAGAGACTTTAAAGAGTAAATTGGATGAGTTATGTCCTTAGGCCTCTGTTGGTGCTCTCCAAACCCTGGTGGATATCACATCCAGACTGTGCCCCAAATGGCACCCTATTCCCTGTATAGTGCACTACTTTTGACCAGGGCACATAGGGCTCTGGGCAAACGTATTGCACTATATAGGGACTAGGGTGTTATACAGGAGCCTTAGGACTCTTAGTGGCTGCTCTGTCCCATCCATCCCAGAGTCTCCTACCTCATTGCCTGTCCTGTATGGATGTTGTTGACCCCATCCTGGCCCTTCATGGGCCCTCTACACTCCACTGGTAATGATCTTAGACTGTCCCCAGGGCCAAGGGCCATAATTAAACCCCCAGGGGTGGAGCAGGGGTGCAGGGGCTAAGGATGGGGGGCAGGACAGACCTGTCGATGACTACAGACAATGTCAGAGGGCTGACAGGACAGAGGTTACCGTGAGACTAAGACAGGATGCAAATGAGAGAGAGAGAGAGAGAGAGAGAGAGAGAGAGAGAGAGAGAGAGAGAGAGAGAGAGAGAGAGAGAGAGAGATATGGTGGTAGGCCAGTTAATGAAGAGCAGCTGAAGAGTTAACGACGGGGCACCTCCCTCCGTGTCACAGCCAGGGTCTTCATTAACCAAAAGCCATCTGAGAAGAGAGAGAGTGATCTGACAGCACTCAGCGTGTCACTAACAGAGCTGGAGAGGAGGAGGAGAGTAAGCTGCCAGATTAACTCAGTCCCCCCCGACACCCAGACAGACAGGCTGCCTCTCAAATGTTTTTACATTTTTTTAAAACGTTATTTAACTAGTCAAGTCAGTTAAGAACAAATTCTTATTTTACAATGACGGCCTACCAAGGCCAAACCCTCACCTAGCCCGGACGACGCTGGGCCAATTGTGCGCCGCCCTAAGGGACTCCCGATCATGGCCGGATTGTGATATAGCCTGGGATCGAACCAGGGTCTGTAGTGACGCCTCTAGCACTGAGATGCAGTGCCTTAGACACCACATTCCTTATATAGTGCACTGCTTTTGACCAGGGTGCTAAGGCTCCATTCCCAAGACATCCTTCTCAGGTTTAGTAAGGGAGATCCTGGGGATTGAGATGGGGAGTGATTGTTTTTACGTTGTAAAAGAGTCGAAGCTCACAGCCTCTTCCAGGCTCCCAACACACAAAAAACACGCTGACTAATTCTGTGACTGCTCATAATCAGGGATCCATTTCACTCTTCTGCAGCCAGGATTTTTTATATTTTTTTCACTTTCTCAGCGAGAAGAAGAAGAAAAAAAAAAAGAATAGGGGATGAAATTTGGCATGCTTGCACATTAGAGGAGTGCAATCTTTGACACAAAGCCCCTTCTCAATCTAAGCCCTTTAATTCACATACTGTAAGTGATTTAAAACCTCGAGCAGAAACGATTAAATCTCAGTGAAATTACATTAAGGCTTGTCAGGATGACACGAGGCGAGTGTAATTACAGTAACTCCAGCCGCTGATAATGACAAATTGGCAGTGTTTTACAAAAACATATGAGATTAATTAACTTGGAGAGCGTGTGGAGGCATCGGGGAAACTAGAGAGAGAGGAAGCCAACAGGTTACAGTAAAGCCACTGAGGATGAATACTGCCAGCCAGCAAGCCACTTCCTGGCAGTAGGCACAGTAGAGGCATCAGGTCAAATAGGTTCATAAACAGAGCGGTATTATCTTTGATGAATTATGTTCAAAGGTTTGAGCCTTAGGCCATCTTCCACTGCCCAATGTCTAATGACAACACCTATCCAACTGTAGAACCAGTTTGTTGTGGGGGTAGGGGTTGGACCACTCACCTAGACCTGCGGACCGTTCTGTAGGCGCTGGGCAGGGCGTGCTTGGTTTTGGACCGCGACCTCGACCGTGACCTCTTCTTGTGTTTCTTCTTCTTCTTGTCTCTGTCTCCTTTCCCTCTGTCCCGCTCCTTCGCCGGTATTCTGGAGGTAGAGGAGGACGAGGAGGGTAGCAGCAGGGAGGAAGAGGAGGGGGGCTCTTTGCTTTTGAAGGCTTTGGCGTCAGGGGGTCTTTGATCAGCTGGGTACACAGGTGCTCTGGAAACCAACAGAGGGGGGACTGAGACAATGAGGGCCACTGGGAACTTTGGCAGCTGTGGCTAGGATAGAGAAAGAGAGAGAAAGAGAGAGAGAGAGAGGGATGAGTGGAGG
Source organism: Thymallus thymallus (assembly GCA_023634145.1). Taxonomy (NCBI): domain Eukaryota; kingdom Metazoa; phylum Chordata; class Actinopteri; order Salmoniformes; family Salmonidae; genus Thymallus; species Thymallus thymallus. Next base: position 34,653,577 of record CM042403.1, on the reverse strand, counting down.
AGAGAAGAGGAGGGGGGAAAGAGGGCATGTTAATGACAAACAGTTTACCGAATGCAAGAAAATCTGAATGCTTCCCTCTCAGAACGAGGGGGCTGAGGAGAGAGAGAGACGAGGGGATTAACAATTGCCTCCTTCTGTACAGGAGCAGCCACTGTCTTAAGGTGATCTGGGAGACGCAATCTAATTCAGCCTGCATCTCCAATCAGGGTTGGGTGTGTGTGTGTGTGTTTGCGTGAGTGTCTGCATGTGTGTGTATGCACTCGACCGGGCCAGGTAAAAGCAAAGGCAAAGCTCCAAGTCGTGGCTCTGTCCATAATTACTGATCGCTGTGTGTTGGTTCTGGTTGGTTCTTCACTCAGACTTACTCAGCTGCTAATTAAAAGATACTGGCTAGTTACACAACACAATGCAGCCTGATAGCTAGCATCCTGCCCTGCCTGCCTGGCTAACAAAACATAATTGGCCCTTCTCCACTGTCAGCACGAAAGTGCCTCTAATTACTTCTGTCTGGTTAAATTAGATCTTTTGCCCGCCGCTGGATCCAACACCACAACTGGGTGCCAATCAATGTAGTGCCACGCGCCATCAACCTGCACTCAAATTACATTTCTCCATCGAGAGGAGAAAAACAAGGTTTGAAGGCTGTCTAGTAGAAAATACAGTGGGTTTGTGTACACAAGGACTATGGTGGGGACGATACCAGTATCGTGATACTCATTAGTATTTTGGCAAGGAAACAAAACACAAAGCGTGTGTAAGTGAATGAGTGAGTGAGTGAGTGAGTGAGTGTGTGTGAGTGAGCTAGTGAGAGAGCGTGCGAGAGAGCGAGAGTGAGTGTGAATGTCACCGCGTTTGCGGTGTGTTCATATGTAGAACAAGAAAGAGTGTCTGTGTGTGAGTGAGAGAGCGCGAATGTCATACCGCATTTGCCAAGGTATCTATTGAGACTCGGCTCCGGTGACGGTGGGTCAAAGGAGCTCTCTGGAGGCCAGGACACTCTCCTCTCTTCACAGCATATTTAGAAGCGACCCAATTCAGTGAAAGAGGACTAGTTCTTCCACCTCCTTTCTTTCCCTCACGTGGAATGATAAAGAGAGAGAAACACGTTCCTCCTTCCCCTGCTGCTCCAGACAGAGCAAGAGGAGAGGCAAAGGAGGAGAAATGTGTTATTGGCTTTGATAAAGTTTCCGGTATGAATATTTGGCGATGCGGTGGCTCAGGGCAGATCAGGAGGATGGCTGGGGTTTGATCCCTTTGGGTTAAAAATAGCATGACATTTGGGTAGGTTTATCCCCAAGGGCCATGGGGAGAGGGAGAGGAGAGATTGTCCGGTCTCTCAGGTCTGCTCTCAGGAGATAGGGAAGGCTGCCCTCTCTGAAGCACACCTCCACACTGAAGGGAAGAAGAGAGGAATGCCAGTGTAAGGGAGAAGGGGACGGGAAAGAGAGGAGGGAGAGAGATAGTGTGTTTCAGAAAGGGATAGCAGAAGAAGAGGGAGATGTGTACTGTAATCTGGGAACTCCACAAACTTTACCTGTACTTTGCAACAAATCCCACCAACACATGCACTGTAGCCCCTCACACCTGCTTGGCCTTAAGTGTGCGCATAAAAGCTTCTGCAAAATAGCATATACAGTGCATTTGGAAAGTATTCAGACCCTTTGACTTTTTCTACATTTTGCTAGTTTTTATATACACACAGTACCCCATAATGACAAAGCAAAACAGGTTTTTTGAATTACATTAACATAAGTTTTCAGACCCTTTACTCAGTACTATGTTGAAGCACCTTTGGCAGCGATTACAGCCTTCAGTCTTCTTGGGTATGATACTATAAGCTTGGAATACCTGTATTTGGGGAGTTTCTCCCATTCTTCTCTGCAGATCCTCTCAAGCTCTGTCAGGTTGGATGGGGAGCGTCGCTGCACAGCTATTTTCAGGTCTCTCCAGAGATGTTCGATCGGGTTCAAGTCCGGGCTCTGGCTGGGCCACTCAAGGACATTCAGAGACTTGTCCCGAAGCCACACCTGCGTTGTCTTGGCTGTGTGCTTAGGGTCGGTGTCCTGTTGGAAGGTGAACCTTCACCCCAGTCTGAGGTCCTGAGCGCTCTGGAGCAGTTTTTCATCAAGGATCTCTCTGTAATTTGCTCCGTTCATCTTTGCCTCGATCCTGACTAGTCTCCCAGTCCCTGCCGCTGAAGAATATCCCCACATCATGATGCTACCACCAGCATGCATCACCGTGGGGATGGTAATAGGTTTCAATATTGGTTTCATCAGAACAGAGAATCGTGTATCATGGTATGAGAGTCCTTTAGGTGCCTTTTGGCAAAGTCCAAGTGGGCTGTCATGTGCCTTTTACTGAGGAATGGCTTCCATCTGAACACTAAGATAAAGGCCTGAATTGTGGAATGCTGCAGAGATGGTTGTCCTTTTGGAAGGTTCTCCCATCTCCACAGAGGAACTCTAGAGCTCTTTCAGAGTGACCATCGGGTTTTTGGCCATCTCCCTGACCAAGGCCCTTCTCCCCCGATTGCTCAGATTGGCCGGGTGGCCAGCTCTAGGAAGAGTCTTGGTGGTTCCAAACTTCTTCCATTTAAGAATGATGGAGGTCACTGTGTTCTTTGGGACCTTCAATGCTGCATTCAATACTGCATTTTGGTACCCTTCCCCAGATCTGTGCCTCGACACAATCCTGTCTCGGAGCTCTAAAGACAATTCCTTCGACCTCATGGCTTGGTTTTTGCTCTGACATGCACTCTGAACTGTGGGACCTTATATAGACAAGTGTGTGCCTTTCCAAATCATGTCTAATCAATAGAATTTACCACAGGTGGACACAAATCAAGTTGTAGAAACATTTCAAGGATGATCAATGTAAACAGGATGCACCCGAGCTCAATTTTGAGTCTCATAGCAAAGGGTCTGAATAAATAAGGTATTTCCATTTTTTTTTTTTTGATACATTTGCAAACATTTCTAAGAACCTGTTTTCGCTTTGTCATTATGGGGTATTGTGTGCAGATTAATGAGAAAAAAATAATAATTGTATAAATTTCAGAGTAAGGCTGGATAACAAAATGTCGAAAAAGTCAAGGGGTCTGAATACTTTCCAAAAGCACTGTATATACTGTATATATAAGTGAAAGGAACTACATCTGAAGATTGGGTTCTCGCCCTATAATCAATAACTAATTCACACTAACTAATTATGGCCAACTGTGACTGCTTAGGGTACAATAGCAAGGAATTGGGTGGAGCAATAAATGGCCAGACCCTGCGGCTTTCCTGGTGTTTCAGAGTTTAGAGGCAACATTTCAATTTTGTGTGTATGTTTGTGTTTGGGGGTGTTCTGATGAGGGGACCCTTTGGGATGTGAGAGGATGATAGGCAGGACACAACTCTAAAACATACAAACTGTGCCAGCCAGGGAAAACAAGGCAATCAACTTGACTTGGAAGAGTTCCAGTGTTGGATAGCCATAGCCAGATAGCTAACATAGTATACTTCTCTGTTTGAGCCGGGTGTTTGAGTAGGCTAAACTAGCTAGCTGCAACATGTCAGTTCATGCTGCAAGAGTTCTGACAGGTTGGAGGATGTCCTCTGGAAGTTGTCATAATTACTGTGTAAGTCTATGGAAGGGGATGAGAACCATGAGCCTCCTAGGTTTTGTATTGAAGTCAATGTACCCAGAGGAGGACAGAAGCTAGCTTTCCTCCGGCTAAACCATGGTGCTACCCTACAGAGTGCTGCTGAGACTACTGTAGACCTTCATTACAAAACAGTGTGTTTTAATCAATTATTTGGTGATAAGTGAATATATTTAGTATAGTTTTAATGTTTCACTATTTTAATGTTTTTATGAAATTCACTGAAGATGGTCCTCCCCTTCCTCCTCTTAGGAGCCTCCACTGGTCCCTAAGACCCTCAAAACTTCTACAGATGCACCATTGAGATCATTCTGTTGGGCTGCATCACCGCCTGGTACGGCAACTGCACCGCCAACAACCACATGGCTCTACAGAGGGTGGTATGGTCAGCCCAACGCACACTGCCTGCCCTCCAGGACATTTACAGCAAAGGAAGGCTTCACAGGCAAGGATATTGCTGCTGGTAAGATTGCACCTAAATCAACCATTTATCGGATCATCAAGAACTTCAAGGAGAGAGGTTCAATTGTTGTGAAGAAGGCGTCAGGGCGCCCAAGAAAGTCCAGCAAGCGCCAGGACCGTCTCCTAAAGTTGATTCAGCTGCGGGATCGGGGCACCACCAGTGCAGAGCTTGCTCAGAAATGGCAGCAGGCAGGTGTGATTGCATCTGCACGCACAGTGAGGCGAAGACTTTTGGAGGATGGCCTGGTGTCAAGAAGGGCAGCAAAGAAGCCACTTCTCTCCAGGAAACAGGGACAGACTGATATTCTGCAAAAGGTACAGGGATTGGACTGCTGATGAATCCCCTTTCCGATTGTTTGGGCCATCGGGAAAACACCTTGTCCGGAGAAGACAAGGTGAGCGCTACCATCAGTCCTGTGTCATGCCAACAGTAAAGCATCCTCAGACCATTCATGTGTGGGGTTGCTTCTCAGCCAAGGGAGTGGGCTCACTCACAATTTTGCCTAAGAACACAGCCATGAATAAAGAATGGTACCAACACATCCTCCGAGAGCAACTTCTCCCAACCACCCAAGAACAGTTTGGTGACGACCAATGCCTTTTCCAGCATGATGGAGCAACTTGCCATAAGGCAAAAGTGATAACTAAGTGGCTCGGGGAACAAAACATCGACATGTTGGGTCCATGGCAAGGAAACTCCCCAGACCTTAATCCCATTGAGAACTTGTGGTCGATCCTCAATATGCGGGTGGACAAACAAACCCTGGATTTCTGCATAAATTTGTCATATAATTTGATCTGATATAAGTCACCACAATAGACAAACACACAGATTATTGTATTTTTCTTGTCTATATTGAATACATAATTTAAACATTCACAGTGTAGGTTGGAAAAAGTATGTGAACCCCTAGGCTAATGACTTCTCCAAATTGCAGTCAGGAGTCAGCTAACCTGGAGTCCAATCAATGAGACGAGATTGAAGATGTTGGTTAGAGCTGCCCTGCCCTATAAAAAACACTCACTCAATTTGAGTTAGCTATTCACAAGACGCATTGCTTGATGTGAATCATGCCTCAAACATAAGAGATCTCAGAAGACCTAAGATTAGGAATTGTTGACTTGCATAAAGCTGGAAAGGGTTAGAAAAGTATTGCTAAAAGCCTTGATGTTCATCAGTCCACGGTAAGAAAAATTGTCTATAAATGGAGAAAGTTCAGCACTGTTGCTACTCTCTCTAGGAGTGGCTGTCCTGCAAAGATGACTGCAAGAGCACAGTGCAGAATGCTCAATGAGGTTAAGAAGAATCCTAGAGTGTCAGCTAAAGACTTAAAGAAATCTCTGGAACATGCTAACATCTCTTTTGACGAGTCTAAGATACGTAAAACACTAAACAAGAATGGTGTTCATGGAAGGACACCACGGAAGAAGCCACTGCTGTACAAAAAAAACATTGCTGCACATCTGAAGTTTGCAAAAGAGCACCTGGATGTTCCACAGCGCTACTGGCAAAATCTGTAGACAGATTAAACTAAAGTTGAGTTGATTGGAAGGAACACACAAAACTATGTGTGTAAAGTATGGTGGCGGGAGCATCATGGTTTGGGGCAGCTTGCTATCATCAACGGAAAAATGAGATACCAAGTTTTTCAAGACATTTTGCAGGAGAATGTAAGGCTATCTGTCCGCCAATTGTAGCTCAACAGAAGTTGGGTGATGCAACAGGACAACGACCCAAAACACAGAAGTAAATCAACAACAGGAAAGCTTCAACAGAAGAAAATACACCTTCTGGAGTGCCGCAGTCAGAGTCCTGACCTCAACCCGATTAAGATGCTGTGGCATGACCTCGAGAGTGCGGTTCACACCAGACATGCCAAGAATATTGCTGAACTGAAACAATTTTGTTAAAAGGAATGGTCCAAAATTCCTCCTGACCGTTGTGCAGTTCTGATCCGCAACTACAGAAAACGTTTGGTTGAGGTTATTTCTGCCAAAGGAGGGTCAACCAGTTATTAAGTCCAGGGTTCACATACTTTTCCCATCCTGCATTGTGAATGTTTACACGCTGTGTTCAATAAAGAAACACATAATTGTTTGTGTTATTAGTTTAAGCAGACTGTGTTTGTCTATTGTTGTGACTTAGATGAAGATCAGATCAAATGTTATGACAAATTTATGCAGAAATCCAGGTAATTCCAAAGGGTTCACATACTTTTTCTTGCCACTGTACATATTCTTAGTATATCTTGTGTCAATTCTTCCTCTGTACATACATTTAGACTGCATTTTGATTACTGTTACAATGCTATTTGGATTGTTAATTGGATTCGTCCTAACGTTCTAGATTTATTGTATTTTTTTGTAGTACTTAAAAAAAAAAAACGTTATTTGTGTACTTTTTTGACATTTTACTGCATTGTTAGGAGCTAGCATCATAAGCCTTTCGCTGCACCTGCTATAACATCTGCTAAGCTGTGTACGCAACCAATAAACCTTGATTTGATTTCACATCAAAATAGCCACCTGTCCCTTTTAATAGCCATGCAACAGCACACATTTCAGCAAACAAACAACTGTTTCAAATAAACACCGGGTTTAAATTAATTGGTTACCATGAATTGTTAAAAAAGGTTTAATGTTTGATTTGTTACATTAAATAATTCAGTAACAACTCAGTAACAATTCAGTTTTTATTGGCATAAGAGAACTGCTAGCTAACTGGCGAGCACAAAAACAGTCAACAACTTCGGGAGTACAGAACCCCAGAACCCAGCCAAAAATGCACAGTCAGAGGAAAATAATTATTCCGTCAAGGAAAAATACAAAAAAAATGTAAATAGTGGCATACTAAGACAAAAGAAACAGGACACATTATGTAAATGATAACACAGTGCAGGAAATGAAGAAGTTGATTAAAATGCTGGAAATGAATGCTGGAATTAAACATTTAACTATGCAAATTAGCAAAAGCTGTGTGCATTAAGGATATAGCCGCCTGGCTCAAATAGAAGCCTGTCTCTAATAAGCGCCTCTATTCAGTGATTTAAGAAAATAAACGCCCAGGCTATTAATTGAAGTTTGCCAGCATTGATTCTTTAACTGGCAGGTCAATCACAGAAGCCATAATTAAAATGTAGCTTGAAACCCACTAAAAAGGAGAAGCCTGATGGGCCCCCTTAGAAAAGCACCCCATATCCCTGAGGTGCCGGGAGAGAGGGGGACTACGGCACAGCACAGGCAGACACTTCAAATATCAATATTTGAAGTGCAGGCACTACAGATATTTGAAGGAGTAGAGAGAGAGAGAGAGAGACAGAGAGAGAGGCAGAGCGAGAGCAAAAGAAAAAGATAGAACAAGAACAAGCGCGGACGCAAGAGGAAGAAAGGGGGAGTAGCATAGCATTGCCTGCAGTTCACCTCTCCACCCCAGTTTTGACTTTAATCATGCCCATTAACCCGGCTGGCCTCAGGCTGGGCTCCGGCAGGCCCTTTAAAAGAGGCTGAGCTACCCACTGGAGAGACACAGGTCTACCAGGAGAGAGGCCATTCCTTTGAACAGAGCATGTCAGCCCAGAGACAAAGAGCCCAATCAATTAGAGCCACAGCAGCTCTAGAGGGAAGTGACTAGGGGCCCTGGGTAATGAGATAGGAAGCGAAAAAGACAGGCAGAGAAACGAGAGCGAGATGGAGAGAGAAAGAGAGACAGGCAGAGAAATGAGAGAGATGGTGAGAGAAAGAGAGACAGGCAGAGAAATGAGAGCAATGGAGAGAGAAAGAGTCAGGCAGAGAAATTAGAGAGATGGAGAGAGAAAGAGAGACAGGCAGAGAAATGAGAGAGATGGAGAGAGAAAGAGAGACAGGCAGAGAAATGAGAGCAATGGAGAGAGAAAGAGACAGGCAGAGAAATGAGAGAGATGGAGAGAGAAAGAGAGACAGGAAGAGAAATGAGAGAGATGGAGAGAGAAAGAGAGACAGGCAGAGAAATGAGAGAGATGGAGAGAGAAAGAGAGACAGGCAGAGAAATGAGAGAGATGGAGAGAGAAAGAGAGACAGGAAGAGAAATGAGAGAGATGGAGAGAGAAAGAGAGACAGGAAGAGAAATGAGAGAGATGGAGAGAGAAAGAGAGATGTACACACACACACACACACACACACACACACACACTTGCGAACACGGGCACAAACACATACTGTACTTACAAACACAGGCACGAACACACGCGTGCGTACACTCTTGCCAAAACATCTCTATGTATGTGCACACACACAGAGAATGTATCATACTCAATCATTTACGAGACTAGATTGAAAGGCATCAATATGCATGAACCTTTTGCTTGGGATTGATTGTATAAATAAATAAATAGATTTTGAAGGGTAGGGGAGTAGGAGAAGGGGCCTTCCACAGTGAACGATTTATGACTCAATCCATCAGAGGACAGTGCAGTGTGGCCAGTGGCATGCGCACAAAAACCCATCATTTACCTTTATTGTTATCTTTTCTTGTTGCATTGTGGAGAAGGACCGTGTTCTGGACTGTCTTCACCACCCACTGGACGGCATTGTGGTCATGGACGGGCTGTGACGCAATCGGTCAGGACGCTCTTGATGGTGCAGCAGTAGTATTTGGAGAGGACCGGGGTGGCATGCCGAATTTACTTCAGCCTCCTTAGGAAGTAGAGATGCTGTTGTAGAGTGGTGGTGTTGTTGGTCCATGTCAAGTCCTCTGTGATGTGGACGCAGAGGAACTTAGAACTACTGACTCTCTCTACTGCTATCCTGTTGCTGTGGTTCGGGCCATGTGCCCTTCTTTGCTTCCTAAGTGCTGACATTCTGGGAGAGGTTGTTGTCCTGGCACCACAACACTAGTTCACTTACCTCCTCCCTATAGGCTGACTCATCGTTGTTGGTTATCAGGCCTACAACCATGGTGTCGCCAGCAAACGTAATGTGTGTGTGTGTGTCTAAGTCACCAGATCTCAACCCAATTGAACACTAGAGCGGCGCCTGAGACAGCGTTTTACACCACCATCAACAAAACACTAAATGATGGAATTTCCCCATGGAAGAATGGTGTTTCATCCCTCCAATAGAGTTTCAGACACTTGTAGAATCTATGCCAAGTCGCATTGAAGTTGTTCTGGCGGGTCGTGGCCACCCAACGCCCTATTAAGACACTTTATGTTGGTGTTTCCATTATTTTGGCATTTACCTGTGTCTGCCAGCAATTTAAATGCATTTATTGATGTGAACGCATACAAAACACGCCTCTCTCCTTTAATGTCTGAATCTATAAGAATTAGCCAAACAGATTGTGTGGTATAGGTGGCTGGCAGTGCTGTTTACTGATATCATGTATTTCTTATAAGTGGCCGTATGCAACTCTGCACAGTCAGATGACGACGTATACTTTGTCTCTGTGCTGGAATGTGTGACAGTGTGGTGAACCTTGACCCAGCTATGCCTCAGCCAATCAGAGCGTGGTCTCCACGTAGTCTCTGCTGCCAACTGGGTTTTCTGTGCTCCCTACCATACTCTCTCCAATGACATTTACATTTTGGTCATTTAGCAGACGCTTTTATCCAGAGCGACTTACAGTTACTGCATTCATCTTAAGATAGCTAGGTAAGACAACCACATTTCACAGTCGTAGTAAGTACATTTCCTCAATAAAGAAGCCTTTATCTCCAAAGTCTGTGCTAGTAGGAAAAGACGAGTGAAAATTGTTCGTTTTTGTTTTGGGGGGGTAAGACATACTGAGATGTCTTATTTAAGATACTCTTTGAAGAGGTTTTTCTTTCGGAAGATGGGCAAGGACACTGATGACCTTGTCCAATTACATCTTTTGGCTGGTATTCAGATGATGGTAGTTTGCCATTAGAAGATATGTGCAAAGCAAAGTTTAAACTTTCAGTATGTGTTATTGCATGAACGATTATCTATTAAACGAGACGAGTTATATCCTATTGCTTATTAAAAACATTTGCATAGCTATGGTAAACCATGTGATGACTCATCTAAATTTGACAGATAATTATAAATGCAATAACATACTCAAGAGAAGAACATTTAACATTTATTTTAACTAAAGAAGTCAGTTAAGAACAAATTCTTATTTAGAATGATGGCCTGCCTACAGGGTCAGCCCCTCGCTCAAGGACACAGACAGGTTTTTCACCTTGTCGGCTCGGGTATTCGAACCAGTGACCTTTCGGTTACTGGCCCAACGCTCTAACCGCTCGGCTACCTTCGCCCTGTAAAACATACAGAGGGCGTACGGTATATTCAATAGCTACATGTGTTTAAGTATGTTCTAGTTCATACTGCTCCCTATTGAGTGGCATTATGGGGATGCCATGACGTCTGCTTCTAGGCTTTGCTTCTGGATAGCCCAGCTAGTTCCCCCCCTCCTCTCCTCCTCCTCCGTGGATGGATACCCCTGTCCGTAACATAATACCCTGATAACACTGATTGAAAAGGCTAGACCAGATTACAAAGGAAAAAGTAGACCTTTAGACAACACCAGTACCTAACCCCTCCATCCGGCCGCCTACATCCTGCCTGCACCTCGGCCAAACATGAAAACGGCCCAACAGACTACAGAGCTCCAAGACTCTCTCACTTTCTACTTTCTACCCCAAATCTGGTTTGGATCAAGAAACTAATACGTTCCTAGACCGCATTAGGCAGAGACGCCTGACAGAACACTTAGGGCTCTCGCTTTCTTCTTTTATTGCACTATGCTTTGAGGATTTAATGTTATGATTGCGTAGAAGACTAATGAAAGCGTGCTGAATAGTCATGATATGGAGAGATGGGAGAGAGAAAGGGAGAGAGATACATAGATAGAGACCGAGAGAGAGGGGAGAGGGGATAGAGAAAAGAAGGCATCACATATCAGCCACCCACACGGAAATGAATCCATCTTCTGAAGCAATCTCCTCCAACAATTTGGGGTGGCAGCAGGACTGTAAGCTGAAAAGAGTGCCTATTAAAGGTCTGTGTTCGTATATAGTGTCAGCTCAAATGACTGTGATATGACTGCAGTGTCTCGCAGACACCAAGCCTTTGCGTCGCCACTTCCTCATAATGGAACACTAACCCTGTGTCACTGTCACCCCTCCTCATGCCACAACGCACAACATGCACTATCGACAGACACAATAACCACACACACACACACACACACACACACACACGACAACACACCGAGCAGCAACTGTCATAAAGGAGTGACAGGCAACAAGGATATCCCTGAAATGACAACAATCACCATTTGTTCCACTGGTGAGGAGAAAGGGCTATTAGTGCCATTGCAGTCAAACTCAAACAGCTATTCTAAGACATGTGGTGTTCGTCATTCACTGAGCCACTCATGCAAAGTCTATGGCATTGTTAAAGTTAAGGAAAACAATACTTTCACTTGTAGTGGAGTCAAAAGAACAAAGTATCCAGTGCTCTAACAAAACAAAAGTTTAGCAAACTCCACTAGCCTGAAAACAACTTATCCTCATCAATATAACCTAGCCCTCCTGTCCTGTCCTGACTGAGTACATCCTTCCCAACACCCCCAACACGTCACAGCACAGCTGGCCAAAGTGACAGAGAGGACATGGCCATGACAGGACTCCTCCCAGCAACACCTGGCTGAACAGGTGACTGTCCATGTCCCCAAGCAGGAATGTCACCCATTGGGCACACATAAGAGAGAGCTGACAAACAGCAATTCCACTGTAGACAGACACTCCCAACATCAAACACTTTCCTTGAATCTTATTTACACTTTGAAGTGGCTTAGTCTCGCTTGTCACAGCATTACTCTATGTTTTTTTAGGAAGTAGTTTATCTATTGAGGAAGAGTTTTTTTTCCACCTCTTCGCCCTCTTTTCTGAGAATCCTTTGAGTTTCTCCATCTCGCGGTCACTCTGCTGCTGCACGCTTAGATGTACTCACAAACAAGCCATGAATCATTCTCTCCACACTGTAAACACACATACACACCACTATCTCTCTGCCACATAAACAAGGGTGAGGAGAGAAGCGAGCGGAGCCCTGAGAATTTTGGGAAAAAACAACAAACAGTGCCATCGGGGGTTAAGACTTGACAGGTGTCGAGGAGGTGCTCTGGTCACAAAGCAGTAGCAGGATGAAATCCTAGCAGGGGATTGGCTGCATGAATATACTCCTCCTGAGACGAGCTTTATAAGCTACCTCTCCACTGTAAAAGCAGCCAGTAAAGTATACAGGTATACAGGTATGAACACATCCCAGTCTGACTAAATCCCAGCCTCTCTGCCAGTCAGGCCTGATAGGCCGCTTTGATGGGAAAGTTAAACAGGACTATATATATATATATATATATATATATATATATATATATATATATATGTCGCAGTGGATAATCGACAAAATGCCAGCCGCACCACCTGGTTTTCCGAGTCCCTCGGACAAATAGTGGGGAGGTGGAGTGTGGCTGGGGGGGTCGTAAACTCCCCACTGGAGTTGGTGCTGTTAGCTGCTTACGACAGAAAGGGAGGAGAGAGAACAGATAGACAGAGAGAGATAGAGAGAGAGAACAGAGAGAGAGAGAAGATAGACACAGAGAGAGAGCGAGAGAAC